>CAODLS012836704.1:0-16632 GCA_948243855.1 Flueggea neowawraea
ATGATTCTGTTGTAATGGATGTTGTAGGTTGTTAGATTATGATTGTTGGAGGTTAGATTAACATAAATCTAGCTTGAAATCAGAAGAAATGATGAGTTCTTTGAATGGCTAGGGTTAGATTCGGGTTTGGTTAATTTCTGATGATTTTGTTGTTAGTTTGAGGAAATTGTTGATGGATTAATGTTCCTGAGGTTGAGGTGAACCCATAAGTATGATGTATTTACAATTACGTACATACCCTCTGTAAATAATTTCTGCTCTGTTTATCGTCTGCTATATATATATATCCCAGTTACCAGGGTAATATGGTAGCCGTGCGTCCGACCGACCACGTGCTCTATTTGATTCGGATGGGTGGCTCTGTCCCCCTTCTGTTATCTATCTGTTCTGGTCCCTATCCACCTCTGTTATATACTCTGTCTGATATTATATGCTATAGTGGCTATTGTCTGTTTACTATACTATACTATGCCTACGGGCCTCTATATGATATTATATTATAGTATTATCTGTTATTATATTATACGGGGTATAATATATCCGTTGAGTCTGTGTTATTGCTCATTTGCCTATAGTATATTGTACTGTTGACTGATGGAGTATATTTTGCTAGAGCCCGGGGACTGTAATGCTCGCGGGTATACCTTCTGATTAGCTCTGTCTGTCTGTTACAACTCTGAGACCCTTAGGGTGTCGAGTACTATTTGGGGCCCCTAACGCTATCAGTTGTCCGGCCCTCTTGAGTTGAGCACCATTTAGGCTCATGAGGTTGATGATTCTCTATTAGAGATCTGATTTGACCAACGCAGTATCAATATAATACAAGTGTATGATCAGTGATTATCAGATTTGTATAAAATTATGAATAAGTATTGATAAAATATTATGTATAAAATTCTGTATAGTCTGGTTAATATGAAACAGTATAAAACGATGCATGTGTTGTCTGATCTTTTGCCTAATATGGATTTCGTCTGACTGCATGTTGTCTGCTCTAGGTGTGAAATATTTTCTGAAACATTTTTGAACTATACTAGTATGTATACGAGTGTATATACATATACCTGTATATGTTGCATGTGAAAGTTTTT
Organism: Flueggea neowawraea; assembly: GCA_948243855.1. Taxonomy (NCBI): domain Eukaryota; kingdom Viridiplantae; phylum Streptophyta; class Magnoliopsida; order Malpighiales; family Phyllanthaceae; genus Flueggea; species Flueggea neowawraea. The sequence goes on from CAODLS012836704.1 coordinate 1,092, forward strand.
GAAAGGTTTTCAAAATAGTTTATGTGAGGTCCCAGAGGCATTCTGGAGCGTCATTTCTCACTGAGTTTTCTCACCCCTTCCCCTTAACATTTTTCAGGTGATTCAGCTTTTGTGCTCATTGGAGTCTTCGAGTAGTAGTGATAACCCTTTGATCGGGTTTCCAGTTGGTATGTCTGGTTAGGTGCTCCACACCGAGGGTTTGGTTTCCACTATTTGGGTTTCACTATTTGGTTTCTGTTTGTATACTTTATTTGAAAGAATGTGTATGTATATATAATTATATTCTTATATGTAGCATTACTGTTTTAATTTATGAAACTTAAATATTTACTAAAATTGGATAATTATTAAAATGAATAATTGGGTAGGATTTTTGAATACTCTGAGGCTTGTACGGATGAGCTGGGCTTCCACAGACGGTCCATCTTGTAAGCCAGTCACGGTCCGAAAATGGATCGTGACATTTACAAATGCAAAAAGAAAACTCAAAACAACACAAAGACAATCATTGAAAAAAGAAGCAAATGAAATCCAAAACTAGAGTTTATGATTGATAACTAGCCACAACCTTCCTTGTCTCTGGCAAGAATGTCTCTTATACTTATGGGTGGATGCTCTAAGACATGTAGGCCCTTAGAATAGAAATAACCTAGCTTGGATAAGCAATCTACAATGCCATTACATTCCCTATATACATGCGAGAGGGTCACGTTTCATCTCTTCCTAAGTAGTCTTTTGATAGCATTAACATGTGCCCACTGTTCGTTAGCAACAACCTCGTATCTCTTGATCCAGTTGATAGCGATGAGGTTTTCACTCTCCATAGAAACGTTCTTGTAACCTTCATTCCAAGCTGGTTCTAATCCTTTATATATGCCACACAGCTCAGTATAAAGAGCCTTACATTAAACTTTACAGAAGCATGCAATCAACATTAAATGGCATACTTGATTCGATCATTCATATAGCATACCAATGCAAGTGCTCGTTCATATTCTTTTAATGTTATGGACCAACTAAGACCAACAATAATTCATGATCACAAAGATGGCCATGACACTCCGTAATTCTTAACACATATATGAGTTCTGTGAACTCAGATGGTCGATTAGAACTCTATATTCCATAACACATGATTCAAGGTCTGTAATGGCCATAAAATTTCCTTCAATCCCTTGTGAATGCATATGCCAAGTTCATAAATATCAATTTCATCAAAAAATCACCGAAAGGGCAACAACTCAATTCATCAGAACCATTGGAAACCAATATCATATATTCAATACACGTAAACCATATAATCATGTAAGTCAAAAAAATAGGCCAATTAGTTCATACAACATAGATTATACAATCAAATATAATGTTACACCCTCATTCCTGATGGTTTCGACTAATTTGCTTAGTTTGTGGCTTTCTCAAAATTTCGATCTATATACATGTAACAAATACATATACAACCTTAAAACCATATTTATAAGAATAATTAGCAAATGTAATAACTTGTATAACATGCACATGTTGTTGGAACCTAATTGGCTTTGTTTCGAAAAATAGTTTTTCATTATTTCTAAGTCATTGATGATGTATATAGCTTCTGGAGACTTTAACTTAATGCTCCAAAATCCAAATCAAATGATTCCAAAACATCCATTTTATAAGGTCTAGAACAAAAACACACCAAAAATAAAAACTCTATGTTGATCTAATGAGTTCTACCCAAATTCTTAAATTTACAGCTTTCATACAATATTTCCAGTACCTCCTTAGACTTATTCGTACACATTGTCTGTTATACAAATACGTAGGTACTGAAAATTTATAGAGACATACTAGACATATAAAATAAAAATATTTATGTTTTACACTTCGTCTACGTGTATCTTGAAGTGCCTCAAAACAGATGTGCAAACACTAACTTAAATTTAAACCCAAACATATTCAAGTTCCAATTCATATGAATTTATGGTTAATTCAAGCTATAATCCTTTTATGCAGCATTCAAGCCTATAAACACATATTATAATGAATAACATGCAAAGAGGAATGAATAAAATCACTTACTTAGTTCTTAAGATGCAAAGGATGCAAGAAACACTGAATCAGACGCGAAATCAACGATTTCTTTTAATTTCCCACCAAATACCTTCTTCCTCTCATTTTACTCTTTTCCTCCTTCTATTTTCTCTCCTCTTTCTATTTATCCAGGAAATAAATTTGTTCCTCTCTCCTAAGATTTGATTTTATCATGTTTTAATTTAAGCACAATGTGGCGAGCTATTTAAGGAGGTTCAATAAGAGAATTGCATGTTTCTTCCTCTTTTGAGATATTTTGCTATATTTTGTACACCTAATTAAGTCTAAATTTGTAGACTATTGATGATACATAAGTGATCCCTATCCCTACACCTAACTCGATGAGTTTGCTAAATTACCTATTTACCCTTATTCGTAATCAGTTTACTTTTAAATCATGATTCTCCTACCGATAAACCGTTTATCACTCTCGTAGATTTTCTAAAGTATTCTCTAACCATATGGACAAATGAGAATATGAATTATGCAATGTCAGGTCAATGCACATACCCTATGTATATCATATGCAATTATACATTGCATGCTCTTGTATATGCAATTTTGGTAAAGGATGTGACGCTTCCATTCCATTCAAAATATAAGTTCCTACTATTTTTCGCATTACAAATTAAATTTTTCCTGCAATGATGGATCATTGATTTTATTATTCAAGAGATGGAGAATCATATCACAACATCTAGTATAGAATTACTCATGTGAATAGCATGTCTTCACCCTAAGATTTTGTTCTCCAATTTCAATCTTTCTAAACTACCCTATATATGGCAGGTTATTCAAATTATAATCAAACCAAGCATCAAATCATTCCCCACACATAAATATCAAATATATCCATTCATTTCAAAAACTCATCATTCAACAAATACTTGTTTAAGGATTACATCTCTAGTTGTTTCACTCTTTAAAATGCTTTGAATATTCAGATTTTGATTAAAAATGACTGCTCCTTTCCTCTTCTGGAGGGTTTTCATCTATCAGGGTCATTTTGGCCTGGAATTTTCATTTTCAAAGAAAGCTAAATTGTAACCCTTTGATTTCTTCCACTTCCAAGGCATGAGTCGAATGATCTTAACTCGATTCATGACCTCCATAACCATTTAAATGCCTCCAAATCATCTCTAACTTATCAAACTTTCATATGATGTTTTTTTATCATCAAAATCAATCCATTAGGTCAACAAGACTTGTGTCTATCATTGTGTCTAAAAAAGGAAATGTCTTTCATGAGCAAATACAAGGTAAAAGCATGAGAGATTGACGTCTCTCATATATGTCTAAAAATGAAAATTTTCATTTCATTTAAGTACCAAATTGAGCTCATTTTGTTTCACAATTTCAAGAACCATTTCAAGACATTTTCCCTAAGTATAAAAATGCTCTTGACAGAAATTTGAAGGCTACACACTCATTACACTCACATTTGGCATTCAAGATCATTAAAGAGCGATCATTCATTCTATCCAACCCACTATTTGCTAGAGTTTTGTTTGTTGTTCATTTTCCTTACTTTAAAGCATTTAACAACCTGTAAATTATTCATTGTTGAAAAGCCATTTATAATATTGTATATTTATTTACAAATAATTTTGTTTGAGATAAACAACAAATTTATAATTTAAGAAACTAGAAATAGTTTGAACCACATAATCGTTTGATTTTGAACTAGTGAACTAAACCAGTCCGATGCCGACCGAAAACCAAATCGTCAAGAACATGCCTAAAATTCCTGTATTATCACGAATCATATTTATAATTTCCTTTTTTAATTGTATTTTAGTGTTTATTTAGACGTGCTGATAGTATGGACAAAATTTTATCTTTCAAATGGTTGTTTTGCAAACTGCAGTATTAATCTCATTTACAAGTTATTTATAAGAACGATACTATTACTAATCATCAAAAACAAGGATTCTTGGTTAAAAAGAAAAGAAAGATGAAACAAGGATTATTCAGTGACAAAAACCGACCACGGTTATTTAAAACCTTATTCAGCGGAAAGATATAAACAACCTGCTCAACAAAAGATATACAAATAAGAGTAGACATCAACCCGATAAATTTGTTTTTTAATGCATTGTCTTGTAAAATTATAGTAGCATTGTACTATCTTCATAAACATTTTTAATACTAATATTTTTTTATTTTATAACAATAGATAGACTTTCTATTTTGAATGTCTCAAAATATAAACACATCATTTTTTATATTGCATTTGTTATTACAAAGTTGTAATAACAATTCCTCACACTGTTCCCCAGCTGCGTCTCTCCATAGATGACTCATAACGAGATCTTTTCTTTTGTAATTCCTCACATTTTTAATACTAAATTTTAGTGTTAGTGTTTGGGCTAGTGTTTGAGATTGAGGCTACTGTACCAGTGCTTGCTTCCATTGATTACAAGCCTCTCAATATCTTCTTCAAAGATGATAAATTTTCTCTTCCAAAGATTCAATCATTGCATGTTCATCTCCAGAAAGCAAATGTGTTTTCAAAATTTGATCTCAAAGTTGGATTTTGGCAACTAGGAGTCTATCCAGATGACATGCCTAAAATTGCGTTCTGCATTCCAATGGCCCAATACTAGTGGAAGGTGATGCCTTTTGGTCTTAAGGTGGCTCCTTCATTGTTCCAAATGGCAATGCTCGTAATTTTTGAGCCTATCTTATATTTAGCCTTGGTATACATCGATGATATCCTCCTCTTTTCGGACGATCAAAATTCCCATCAGATTCTACTTCAACAATTTTTTGAATTGGCGGATCAGTATGTAATTATGTTGTCCAAAAGAAAGAGTGTTCTGGTCCAGCCCAGAATTGAATATCTTGGCTCCATATTTGAAGATGGACACTATCAGATTGGGCCACATCTAGTTGAAGGATTAGCCCAATTTCCAGAAGAAAATCTTTCTAGAAAGAAGATACAATCTTTTCTTGGCATAGTCAATTATGTCAGAAACTTTCTACCACGGGTTGCCCAACACACCAGCACACTGTAAAAAATGTTAAAGAAGAATACCCCACCTTGGGTTCTGGAACAGACAACAACAATCCAAAAATTAAAGGAGCTTTGCAAAAGGCCACCACATTTAAAGATTCCTGGTAGGAAAAAAGATCCTACAAACTGATGCAAGTGATGAGTTTTGGGGAGTCGTGCTCTTGGAGGAAGACGACTAGGGTTCATGAGAATACTGTGGCCATGCTACTGGTCAATTCTCTGATGTAGAAAAGCACCACCACACGATCTACAAGGAGATCTTGGCTGTGAAAAATGGAATCAAGAAATTTGAATTCCATTTAATTGGTCATAAATTTTTGGTTGAGATGGATAACTCCTCTTTTCCTAAAATCTTGGAATTTAAAAATAAAGAAATTCCATATGGCCAATGTTTACGCCTAAAAGACTGGTTCAACAAGTATGAGTCTGAAGTAAAGCATATAAAGGGACACCATAATGTCATTGTTGATTATCTCTCTCGTCCCAAAAAATCACCAGCACAATTTATTCTCCCTTGGCGATCATTACCAAAAGTCTTTATGGTAAGTTCATCTGGTCCAGATTACATTATGGCAATGGAGAAAAGAGATTATCCCCCTCATTCTGATCCTATGGAAACTGTTGAACAGATCGACAATTATGCCAGGACCCATCTTTCCATTTTAGGTCTCGTCTTCTTGAGATCTATTTCAGCAGTCTCATCCCTAGATACTTCATGTTTGATCCTCCATACAACTTTCTCACGAAGCCCTTTCTGATGCCCAACTCCTTCACATAAGACTTTTTGTGGTTCTTATGGTGTTTGATGATTTTACAAAAAATTGCCATAGAATTTGACCCTAGAGTTATCCTCAACATCTGAATGATGACAAACAATGTCACTCTCTGTTATGGACCTTTCTGGAATGGTTTCAAGGAATATCAGTATGGAGAACCCAACTCCAAACAACCATTGACAATATAAGGATCATGGATAAATCAAATCAGTCATACACGGTGGTTCATATTTTTCATCGTCCTTATTTTCATCATTCCCAGGGGTTCTTATGGTCACAAAATATCAGCTATCCATGGGCAGACGTCAAACCTTCAATTCAAGGAAATTCTTTTACGAGATATCAGTTAATGGAGCATCTGTGCTTTCTTAACAATTCAGTTCTCCCACCACAAATGGCCCTTAGAGGTTTCTAGACCAGACTAGCAAAAACTAGGAGTGCCTCAATCCTAACTCCCAGCTCGATAGGCACCTATCAAGGTCCTTATGTTCAAGGAACCCATGATGAAAACATGGAACAGGTAGATCAAGACGAAGTTATGGAGCAATTAAATCAATCAACACCTGTTCGTCCACCTCCAGTTTTTCGTTTCCCTAGGATCACTTTTGAAAATGGTAGTAGTGACAGCTCACCAGAAGACGAAGACCCACTATAGTGGTTTGATGCTTGTCTACCACATGAACATTATCATCCAGGAACCACGTGGACAAAACTCTCGACTACATCTCTGTAGATTTTTGGGATAATGACCTGTGAAATAAAAGTTGTTTAATTATTTCACGGGCGCATGAATTTGCCTCATTAAGTCAATTATGTCCTATTGTCTTAAGAGTCAACAATGTCATCCTAATATGTCATTGCTTATGTCATGATAAGCTATGATATCATCCCTTATGTCATATTAAGTTAAGAGTAAAAAATGGTGGCCATTTTAGTAAAAAATTGTAAGCCATCTTAATTATGTAATTTTGTCATCTTGTAAACTTTGAAGCCTATATAAAGGCTTCCTTGGATTAATAAGAGGCAGACCAAGTTTTCATATCAAAAATCTTTTGTTAGCATTCTAAAGATGAGTTTTTAAGTTTTCTCTCATCTTCTGAAATCCCGAGGATACTGGGAATAAAAATGAGATAATCCTAAGTATGCTCTGCATTTGCCATGAAAATGGATCTTGTGCATTAGGAATATTTGATACTATTTTCTAGTCTCTATTAGGTATGAATTCCAAAAGAACAGATCCCATTATAAGTCGTATATGGAGAGATACTAGTGGGGAACAGTGTGAGGAATTGTATCTAATAGTATATCATCTGTTATTTCCCACCATGGAAGCAAGCACTGGTACAGTAGCCTCAACCTCAAACATTAGCCCAAACACTAACCAAATTTTAGATGTTATCTAGTTAACCTCTTCTCTTTCTTTTAAATCCCATGAAACCAATAAACTAGACCACCTGGTAGAATACTCTTATGTTGCTAAAGATGCCCATATCACTTCTGTTTCTCATCCTTTGATGAGTCCATATAGTGTGTATCAAAAATCCAAAGGTGTCACCACAATTCGTCAACTTCTTAACAGGAGAAGACCCGCGCCTAAGGAATATGTTCAAGCTTCTAGTTTGAATCAGTGCTTACTGATGTATACTGATGCAGAACAATATGTGACTATAGAGGTTCCTTAAAGTCTTATCAAGGAATCTATCAAACAAGGCTACACCCATTTCCATTAGGGAATGGTCAGGTTGATGCTCACTTACAATGGCAGGAAAGGTTGCCCCTTTACTATAAGACTAGCACTATTGGACACCAGAGTCCTGGATTATCAGCAAGCAATCATTGGTTCTATTCTCACCACTCTAAATTCAGACAATATAATGCTCGCTTTCTTTCCTAACTTTGTGATGTCTTTAACAGACCCAAATCTATCAACCTGTATGAAAGTACAAATCCAAATTACTGGAGTTCAATATGTCGCTTCATCTCATATAACCACACTCCATCAAGAAGTCTGCTACAGAATCCAAGACCACACAGTTGATCTAAGTGGTTATGAATCCAGTGATGCTTTATATGTTCTTTCAGAAACAGCAGACAAAGTTCCAACCATTGTACAAGCTCCAAAGCAAATGGATTCTGTGACATTGAAAAAATTAATCCCAACTTTCTGGTTGACTAACTATGAGAAAGTCAGGCAAGTTAAGAAGTCAGTCCAGTCTCAGGATTGTATGTTTCACCGAAGGAAAGATGGTACAGTCCAGACAATCTTTAAGAATTTTGATGAACCAAAAAGCTCAACATCTGGTTTACCAATTTTTAAGACTATTGCCATGATTCAACCGTTCCCAGCAAACAAAAAAATTCCCATAGTTTGGTTCTAACCTTCGGGACAACCAGTTTACACAAACAAAATTGATGGACACTTTATTTGGGATGTTGACCCAAATATGTGTGAAGAAGATTGTCCTTGCCGTGATGATGATCTTGTAGAAGGAACATGGAGAAAGCAAAAGCTCAGACGACCCTCTTGTCGTCCTTTTCCCACTCAATCTCGAGATAAAGATGATGATTCTTCTCCATGGATTGGAATCTCAGATGAGGTGTGAAAAAGATCTGATGAACAGCTGGCTAAAGAATGGGCTAAACGTCCTCCCTTTATTTATATGGAAGGATTAAAGGTTTTGAAGAGAGAAGGTTATTACAAGCCTACTCCAAAATCTATTCCAGTTACTCCAACAATTCCATGCTTTATGGCATCCTTTTCTTCTAAGCTACCTGACCTCAGTTATGAGGATGAGTATCCTTCTTTGTCTCACCACACAACTAATCAAGGGGCTCCTTCCCATCCATACCTAAAGCCAACAAATGTTAAAGCAGATGGTTTTGTTGAACCATTGGCCACAACAAAAGAAATGTTGAATTGGTAGACCAGTTGTCATGTGGCACAAAAAAATCATCTAATCAGGCAGAACACAAAGCTGGATAGAATTTTACATGCAGTTGAAAAACATGAATCCAAACTAGATCATATTAAGAAAGGAATACAAGATCTCCATTATGAAGTTAACCAGAGGATTACTAAGTTAGAAAATACTTTGTATAAGATGGCAATCAATAACCAATTTGGTCCATCCTTTGACCAAAAAGAAGCAAAACTGAAGGATTTAAAGATGCAATTCAAAGGGATGCAAGAAGATGTGAAACATCCCTCCATTTTTTATCTTCCTCCTAATAGATCTTTGTTCATGAGGCCTCTTGAGTCACCTTCTCCTCAAGGATCTCTTTCTATGAGACCTCATGAGCCATCTTCTAGAGGATTGTTCTTTACAACACATCCTGAGCCACCTTCTTCTCTAGGATTTATGACATCAACAAAGAGCTCTGGAGTGCCTTTACTTTCCTTGGAAAATGATGACTCCAAAAGACGAGAAGCCTATAAGAAAAAGTAGAAAAAGCAGCAAATCTCTAAAAGAAGCCAACATTCCTCTTCTTCAGATGAAGAAACATTTCTAGCTGGAGAAAGCCAACCTCCACCGGAATATATGGCTTTCAAAAATCCTTTTGCTCTACTAGCAAAGGATACATATGCTGAATCTTCTTCAGACATGCATGAAGATAGATCTAGCTCAAAGTCTGGAAAAGTCTATGATTCAGACACATAGAATAAGTCTAATTTGGGAGATGAAGGTTCAAGTACCAATTCTGAGAAGTCAAAAATTTCTGAAGTATCCTCAGATTCATAAACAAATCAGCCAGATATCACTTCTATATTGATGCCTGCACCAACCCTTGCAGAATCGTCTCACATTGCCCATATGGAAACATAATACTCAGAAGGTGAGCCTACTCCAGTTATTCTTACACAAGGAAAGAAACCAAAAGATGGTCATTGGTTCACTTTTGATGATGTTTGTACCTCAAAAAGAAGGGAAAGAATGTTGGTGATAAGCGCTCGGGTTGATCTTCAACGAAATGATATTGAATTAACAACTGAAGAAACTCTCAAAGAGCTAGCTTCAAGATTTTTTGGAACATTGAGAGATTGGTACAATTCTCTTGGAGCATTTAGACAAAGACAATTTGTCCAAGCAGAAATAGACCAAGCTCTTGGAGTACTCTATTAGGAGTTCATAGGTGATTCAACAAGTTTCCTTAAACAATTGGGGTAGAATTATTATGCAATGAAATGTTGCTTTTTACAGCAAAGAGATCTTCATACACATTACCACCGTATGTCACAAATTTACTACCAGCTTAGAGGCTACAATAGCAAAGAGCTCAGACAAGTCTTTGTTACCTCATTTCCAGAATAGCTTCAACCTGAGATCAACAGGCTAATTAATGTTTCTGGTAGAGATGTTTCACAACATGGACTGGCAAAATTATTCCAGTATGTGATGTAAGCACTTGAAAGAATGTGTGAATAGAAGAAATTCTTCAAAATGTTTTCTGAAGACTCTTGATTGCTAAAAGCCTGTAACAAGTCTTATTTGAAGATCAAATGCAAAGACAAAGATTGCAACTACAGAGTAGTAAGAAGAAACAACACTGGAAAAAGTACTCAAAGAAACAATTTTCCAAAAAAGGCAAATCAAGATTCTTTTCTCAAGGAAAGAAGATGAGATGTTTTTCATTTTTTCAAAAAAGAAAACCTCTAGAAGAAAGTCTTATCGTTGCTTCATCTGTGGCCATAAATGACATTTTGCAAAAAAATGCCCTAATAAGGAAAAGCCTTCATTGATCAAGTTATGAAGATCTCACCATATGATCCTGAGCAAGATCTAGAGTCTGTTTTCTCTGAACAAAGTAGTTCCAGTGATCCAGACAATGTTGTATTCACTATGTTATTTTCAGATTCAGAATCCTATGATTAAGACAACTCAGTTTCATCTCATTATCATAAACTACTTCACTTACCAAACAAGCCCCACATATGTAAGGCTACTCGTAACCCAGGGTCCATGAAGTCGTCCCGTGGGACGCCTGCTCAGCGTTTTTATTGTTATTTTATTAAAGTCCTCAGTTCCTAACCCCTCAGTTTTTTCATCCGTAACTCAGGGGCTACTTTAAGAGTCCCGCAGGACGCATACTCAGCTTTTCACTACACAATTTTATTTTAATCCCTAACTTTTATCTACTACTTCATTTAATATTTTCTACCCCAAATTCATTAAAATAAAAATAGTTCATTCAAATAAAAAAATTACATTAAAATTAAAATATTACATTAAAATAAAATAATTCATAAAATTTAAAAATTAAATTAAAATAAAAAAAATTACATTAAAATTAAAATATTACAAATAAAATATTAAATATTACATTAAATTAAAAATACTACAATCCATATTTTTCACAAATTTTTTTACAAGCGTATTCATGCAAACGTCGTGCCGTGGAAGTCATGTTCGACGTATCTTTCCCGAGCATCGCTATGTCTTCCTTAAGCTGTTGATTTTTGAGATACTCAATTTTTTCTCGTTCGATCTCGAGCCGTTGTTCTTTTTCTTTCTTTCTATTAGCTTCCGTCGTTTCGAAAGCTTTGCGATTTAATTCTTTCTCGAACAACATGTCATCCAAAATGGACGCAACTTCGGAGACATCGCTTGATGTCGACTTTCCTTTCCCATGCACGTTGTGTTTCGCCTTTTGCTTGGTTCTTGACTCTTCCCCTTTGGTCTTATCTCGGCCCATTGGGTGAGCTTCTTGGGTTGGCTCTCTTTCGACACTAGGATTGGAGGCATTGAGATCGAAGGAGCCAGAGCTAGTGTAAGCGCCTTGGGCATTCATCTTGGTCTTTTTTGGACAGCCTCGGGGTCCATGGGCAATGCTACCCTCTATTTCGGATGATCACGTAAAATTTTCCAAACGTCATCGTGGAGGAAATGGGTTTTCGCCTCAACCAAGTAGACAGCGCGTGCTCGCTCTATAATCATGTTGTCGCTCCAACTGCTATGATAAGTTGAAGCAACGTTGTTATAGATGCCGTTAAATAAGGTGACAATTTTGTTGAGTGTGTGCCACCTATTTTTAACGGCCTTCCCATAACATTGCTCGCTTGTCTCCCTCTCGAAGTTGAAGCGTGCAGCCACCCGCTTCCAAAAAGAGTTGGCGCTTTGGTCGTTGGACATTATGGGGTCTTTGAAAATAGCGATCCAATACTTAGCCAACTTGACGTCGTGTGGAGGGATCCACTTTTTGTACTTAACACCGACGTCGGGGCCGAGATTGCTTAAACCAATAGTGGGCTTAGGGGGTTCATTTCAGGATTAGGAGAATCCCCTTGGGAACCCATCGTCGAGAACCTATCCAACAAGGAGATGTAATGATTATTTTGTAAAAAAAGATTATTTTGTGAAAAAGGATTGGACTTAAAATTTTGGAAATTACCAAAATTGGAAAGTGCAAGTTGATATGGAAATGGAAAAAATGAAGCGTTGGGATTGAATTGATAGTTTGTGAAAGAGGGAAAATTTAATGGATTATTTAGAGAATATCGGTAGTTGGCAAAATTTAATAGGTTATTTTGTTGGGAGGATTGGATATTTTCATTGTTGTGATCCATAATTTTGGGGAAAAAAATTGAAGTGAGAGTAATTTGAGAGTATGGAGAGAAATTTTTAGAGTTGAGAGAGTTTGGGGAGAGAAATGAGTGTTTGAAGTGAAAAAATGATAGAAAAAATGTGTTTAGTGGGGTATTTATAGGAAAATGGGCAAAACTAGCCATTAGGGATCAAAAGGGTAATTTTTCAGCCTTCAACGGTACTCTAACGATATTACTCTAACGGTAATATTACCGTTAGAGTAAATCTGACCGTTAAATCATTTTGATCAAACGGTTAAATTATATTATTTAAAAAAACAATGCGACCGGGATCCCGGTCCACCGGTCTCATTCTTAGCCCGCATACGGAGAGCCTAACGAGCCTAATAAATACTGTAAAGAGCTAAGAAGCCAAGTGGGCTAATCATCAATCCCCTTCCCTGCAACGCCAATTGACTGCCTTTTCAAAGTCTTCCATCTCCGATATGGTCAACTCCTCGTCTTCCTCTGTTTACTTATAATTGCAAAGAGGGTCTTTGCTCACTCTACTTTCAATTATTTTTGTCCGACACTGCTCTTTCCTATTCTATAGTTCCGAAATTCTGCTCTCACTCTCTCAGGTTAATGTCTATTTGCTCTTCTTCTTTTTTTTTCAGGGTAACTACTACTTCATTACTTCTTTCTTTTTGTTGACCACTGAGTTATGAATTGTTGAGCTGAAATACTGAAAACGAGACATTGTGTTTACCAATGGGCTTGTAGCGTTGAATGAGCGTTCGATTTTTGGTGGAGCGCGACTTGTAGAAAAAAAAAAGAATCATTGTGTTGTGTTTATTAGTTTTGATGAAAATTGTTGCGATGAATGGCTGATTATGTTTGGTTTTGCAGATAAGAAATCATGGGTAGTTATTTTACTGAGTAATCGAGGTCCGACTTTCTCGTTTGTGTTTTTCTAGCATTAGTGTTGGTGGGACTGTTCTTTTTTTCTTTCAGTTTTAGTTTCAAATGATAATGGATTATTGAGGAGTGTTGTATGAAGTGATATCAATTGAAGCTTATGATTCATTGACTTAGTTGGACTAGAATGTGGAGATTACCGTTAGGTTCATCAAGATGCTGCTGCAAAATGGTTTTCTAGTTGTTCAGAGCTAAATAGGCAATTCCATTGTCAATAGTTAAAAAATTGAAACTTAGTTCACTGGTTATACGATTCATAAGCTTCTCATATCTGAAGTTCTTTTACTGATTAACATCCACACTTATGGCTTGTCAATTTGGTTCAGTTTATGAATAGTTACTTGCAGTGACTAGAATTTCGGTAGTGTGAATCTATTAACCTGAAAATTGTTTAACAAATTGTTAGTTCAGCCTTTTAGTATGGCTTCCAATTACAAAAAGAATTAAACCTCTGTTTTCCGTCTTTTGATGACAGTCAGAATTTGTTTTTCCGATGATGGAAGCTTGAGAAGAAACTAGTGTAATTTCTCTAGAAAAGCCCTTTATCCTGATTCAGTTTTTCTTATTTTCCTTGACATGACTGTTGTTATAATCTTTTTGAATGACCAAGGCCACTTAGAATTTGATGTTTCTTTCAATTGCCATTCTATGTTTTCCTCCCCTAATGTGTGATTATTGAGTTTATCAAAAAATAGTTCTACATTTAATAGTTACTTTACAAGGTGATATGTGCGTGCTCATGTGCATTTTGATAATTGGTTATTGATTTGTTTTCAATTCCTCCATTAGGGCTTCTTTATTAGCAATGGCTAGTTATGACAAAGATGAAGTGCCGATGCTGTCAGATACAAACATGGATTCTCGATTTGATGCATTTTTGTCCAGGACTCAAAGTGCATCAATTTCTATTCCCATGAATTCAGTGGATTCCTATGAGTCTGAAACCAATCTTGTAGGCTATACTGGTCCACTGCGCAGTGAAAGAAAAGCTCCATTGATTCAGATGAGCGGACCATTATATATCAACCGTAAAAATGACCGGTCAACCTTTGGTACATCTGGTCGCAAATCAATGGAACCCAGAGTTGAGCAGTTTCCTTCATTTAAAGGAATGAATCAGGATGGTCAAACTGATGATAAGTATGCAAGAAAAAATGAACATTTATTGAGGTCCGGGCAACTGGGGATGTGCAGTGATCCTTACTGCACCACATGCCCAACGTATTACAAGTTCAAACCAGCACCTGCAAAGCATTCAAGGGCTTCAGGCATATTTGATATCTCGGTAAGCATTTACTTTATTTATTAGATTCTAGACCTTTTCTTTAGATGGATTGTTCAATCCAGCTGCAACCATGTCATCCAGGTGTTCAGTGCTGCGGCTACATTTTATATGGCCTTTAATTAAAATAATTAGCAGTCCAACACAGTGTGATAATGGATAAGTACTTCAGTTTAAGCTTCCCTCTCGGCAGTGTCAGCTATTTGTTATCTTGTAAATTTGCAAAATGTTGCTCCCACTCGATTAGGATTCAGAAGAGTCTGACATTTTCATCTACTGGAGTCCCTCTTACTAGTTTTCAGTCAGTAGCAAGGCATATTTTACAACAAATACTTGTTTCTTCCAGAAAATTTTTTGTGACGCTCGTTAGAACTATTGAATCTTATTTCTTGTCAAAAAGAATCTTATTTCCTGTCACCTTGGGAAGAAAAATAGGCACATCTTGATAACATTTCTGATCATTTCCATGGCATAAGCTAATTTGTCTGTTACTTGTGCGGTTTATTTTAACCAAACTGTTATCTGAACAGAAGCAACAACTCTTCCCTACATCTTTAATTAGGTGAAATTATGACCTCCAACAATAATTGGCATATATATAAGACTAATTCTTTTTCACTTTGTAACATTACAAACTATTAGAAATCGTTAGACCATTGATTAGGATATATGATTGTTGTTTGTTTAAGCACCAAGATTAATAATGTCATCCAAAATTTTCATTGTGCTCATGCAGTTTTGTGTTCTTCTTACAGTTTAATAATCATCTCTATGGGGATGCTAAAGGTTGGGCAAGGAGATTTGGCTCTTTCCTTAGTCCATATATTCCTGGAGTTATGAATCCGCATGCCAAAGTTGTTCAAAAGTGGAATAAATTTTTTGTCATTTGTTGC
>CAODLS012836863.1:0-12559 GCA_948243855.1 Flueggea neowawraea
CTGATCATGGCAAGAAGGTGCTCAGCATGGCTCCTGGCCTAGAGAAGTTAAACATTTTGCCATTTAGGGTATGTATCATAATGTTCTCTCCACCATTGACTCGTATGTTAATTTATCTGGTGTTTATATTACATTTTGACATTTCAAAAAACTTTTTCTCTAATAATATTGCTCTGTCACTGAAATTTGCAGGTAGCTGCATATGACACCGTCACAAAGAAGATGGCGTTTTTCGATCCATCTCGTGCAAAGGATTTCCTCTTCATATCTGGAACCAAGGTAGCAAAAGACTAGTCAATCTTGAATGCTACTTATAATATGAATCCATTATGTATAATTTGGTGACACTCGTTTTCTTGCAGATGCGAACTTATGCAAGAAGCGGTGAGAACCCTCCAGATGGTTTCATGTGTCCTGGCGGGTGGGAAGTCCTTGTCAAATACTATGAAAGCTTGCAGGCGGAAGATGCGGCCGAGAAATCACCTGTTTTATCTGCCTAAGGTATATGATTCTTCAGTGTAAGTTGGTTCACGTTGGAGGAAAAGATTTTACTAGTGGAACAACACGAGATGGTTTTGAGAGCAAATAGATAGAGAGTTTTCTTTAGGCCCTTGTGTGGTTTAGTTTCAATTCTTTGCTAGGTCATGCTTCGCATGATCTGTAGAATATTGATTTTAAGATGATTATTTATGTGGAAATTAGAAAGATCTGATTGCGAAATCCAGTGCACACTAGTACACATAAAAGTTCATTATATGCTTCCTTCCTTTCATTCTATTTGTTTTTTTTTTAATCAGGATTCCTTTCATTTTATTTTGCTGCCTTGCTACAAATCCTAGCTACTAATAAGAGATTATTCAACTCGTTTCTCCAAAAGACATCATTTTTTGTATATATACACGGAACCTATCGTACTGTCTCACTCCTTTCTTATGACCAAGAACAAAATTAATTTGGTCAGGTTTTTTTTAACAAGATAAAATTGGTAGCTACACGCATCAAATGTATCCAGAAGAGAGAGAATTCTTATGGACATATTTGTTTTCCCTTTTTTGAATGAGAATACCAACCATTTAATTATTTAAATCAGGTTACAGAGCTGATAACAATGAGGAAGATATATCAGATATTACAAACATTGCAAGAGTCTGATTCGTAGATCTTTCAATAAATGCAAAATTCACTTTTTTTTTTGGGTCTTGCCTCGACTCAACAAGAGGAGCCTTATAAATCACGCACCCCCATACTGCGTGCTGCCGGTTTCGAACCCGGGTTGTCAAGCCAACCTCCAGATTGGGCCAAAGGCCCTCAGCATGCGAAATTCACATTGTTTGGAGAGTTTAACGAGGCTTCAATTATTTCTCCCAAGTTAGACACAAAGCTATAGACCCGCAAGATTTAGGAGATTTTCTTTTTAAAAATTTGTATTTGACATGAAAAATAAAATAAAATTATATACTATATAAATAATTATAAATAAAAATATTTATTTTTATTAAATTTATTTTTCTAATTTATTAAACACTTCTTTGTTTGTCATATTTTGAGTATGATTGGATTATTTATCTTTATTATCGTAAATAAGAATCTTCGCCTTTTTTTCAGCCACCTTTTAAAAAATAATATATGTTTGACCATTATAGAAAGTATAACGAGAGAAATACAATCTAACATATGAAAGAGATTGTTCCTGACTTTTATTAATTGTCATAGCAAAACAAACAACTAACGACTACTGTCCTGTTGGAATTTAAAAAGTAACTTGATATTTGAGAGAGTCAGAGATTGTCGGTGGATGAAAACATTGTACTCGACATTGCATCCAATAATTATTTAAGCTCCTGTCACATTTTTCCTAAAGTGAGTGATGACCAATCGAGTACTATTACAATCCAATAGTCTGATCTATACTATAAAACAACACCACAAATATCTTGATCTTCAACGTTAGATTGTGATTTGATAACCCAAAATAAGTAATAGTGTTCAAAAATTATGGAGTGTAAATATTTTCAACGTTATCCAAATATGCATCAACTTTACAAATAGAATCAGAACTCAGTTAAGTTACTTCTTCTAAACATTATATATTCAACGGAATAAGAACAAATCTTGCATGTTATAGCGGGTAAAATTAAATTCCAAATGAAAATATTTTATACCAAGATTTGTCCTTTATTTTTATTTCATTAAATATTATTTATATATATTATATCATTTTATTTTATATTTTATATTTTTTCTTTTACTATCTAATTCAGTAATAAATCTATTGATATTGTTGGTTATTATATATAGATATATTATAATAATAATAATAATAATAATATATGTACGTTAATTTAGCCATTTTGGATAACATACAGAAAAAATTAGAATAATATGCTAATTAATTTAAATTTAGTAAAATAAATAATTACATAATAACTATAAATGTGTAAAAATAAATAATAAATAATAGCGATGGTTCGATCGAAAGGCCAATTAATTTCGATAGACTGTAAGAAAAAATGTTAATATTAAGTTGATAGGAAATAATTTATTATCTATACCGTGGCTTCAAATTTTGGGAAATTTCCCTAAGTACAATATTTTTATGTTTCATTATCTTAGGACTTTAAAAAATTTATTTTTGATTTAAAAAAAAATTCTTTGGATACAACATTCTTTGTATGCCATTTTCTTATTTTTATTTCTTTAGATAAGGGAATTTTGATTTTTTTTATAGAAAGGGATTTTTGTTATTGTAAATATAAATAGATTTTTAAAGGGAAAATAAAAGAATATAGACAATTTCTAATGACAACCCAAAATATTTGGTATCATTTAAAAAAGTTTACAAATAAATTAAAATGTTTCAAAAATTTCACAACAGTACACCTTCGTCATAATGAATGATTAATGAGTTGTTAGATTTATTTTTTAAAATTAAGATTCTAAGAAAATGACACCTCATATGTAATAAGTATTGTAATATGTATTGCGATTAAACCCACACTATGTCTCAAATTTCATTTTAGCACAATAGAATGTATGTGTATATTGACAACTACTTCTTAACTGTTTAGAGTGAGCTTATCAATCTTATTAAACTAAAAAATAAATAAGTTTATTAGCGAAGACTTGTCACATAGGATATTATTAGAGTTTTATGTTATTATTTTTCAAATTGAATCTTTTTTTTTTAATTATTAGGAAAGGCATCAACGAAGAGAGTGGGGCACGGTATCCGCCAAAATATACAAGAATACAAATATTAAAGAAATAAACAAATAGCTGTATGGCATCGCCACAAAATAAAGAAGTGCAAAAAAATTAAAAAGAAAAAGAAGCGTATCTAAAAATTTGTACTGAGAACAGAAAACTACAATATTGCTAGCAAAGAAGCAACGTGGAAGGTTACGTGTTAAAGCTTCTTCAAGCCAGGAACAGCTGTTTGATATCAGGAAGTAAAAATCAACACGAATATTATCAACCTCCGCAATTACAATACAGGTGCATATATACCAGTTCTACTGAGGTCCCTTAATTTAGCAGCCATCAGTTGGACTTCTTATTTTTCTTTTTTTTTTTTTAATTTAGCAGCCATCAGTTGGACTTTCATTTTCATTTTTTTCTTCTTATTATTTAGTTTTTATTGCCCATTTCCCAATAAATTTTAGTCCAAAAGCAGTAAAGAACTCAAGATGTGCAATTCAAGTATTCAACCCGCAATAGAAAGCCCTTTTTTGAAATTAAATTAAATTAAATTCCAAATAAAAATATTTTTACACCAAGATTTTTTCTTTTATTTTTTCATAAATATATTATTTGTTTATATCATTCTATTTCTATTAATTTTATTAGTTATCATATATATATATATATATATATTATAGATATTACAAATTAAAGTGCTTACTCATACTAAATGATTTATAGAGGAATTATTTTAATAAATAATTAAACTATATACTCGTGGAATACGTTCTTTTGAATATATATGTAGATTAATTTAGTCCTTTTGGATGACATACTAAAAAATTTCGAACGATATGTTGATTAATTTGGAAATAGTGAAAATAAATAATTATATAAATAACTACAAATTCGTAAAAATAAATAACAAATAATTGTGATTAAACTGAAAGACCTATAAAGTTAGGATTAATTAAATGTAGAAAAAATATATTAATATTTAGTTGATAACAAATTATTTATGATCTATATTGTGGTTTTAAATTTTGAAAACAAATTTCTTTAAATACAATATTTTTTGTGTTTCATTTTCTTAGAATTTTGATTTCTTTAAAAATTTACTTTTGGATATCTTTTCAATTTTTCTGAATACAACATTTTTTGGCTGCCCAACTAGTTTGAATGTATAATATAACTAGTTTGAATATGTTCTGAATACAACTAGTTTGGCTGCCCACCTAATTTCAAGTAGTCTTCTACAACATATTCAAAATGGACCAAATGAGCTAAATGACTAAAAAAACTCAACCTTTTCTAATATATATAAATATAAGAATAATAAAATTGTCTCAGAATATTATGAATATATTCGATTTTCTTATTAATAATGAAGATTATAAAAATCCTTTTGCAAATTAAAGAAAAATAAAAAAGGCATAAAAGTCATATGAATATAAATATCAGACAACACTAAAAAATGCCATTAAATTTAGGAATATTTTTCGTGCATGACATTTTGAATATTGTTTAAGAAAAAATAGGTCAAAACAATTATAATTCAACATCTATTAGTGATATGAGTAATGAATAAATTATGGTAAAATTTGTTATCCTAGCATTTGAAAAGAAATAATATGCGAACATGCATGGTAGAACTATAGAGCTATGAAATACTCGTCAAATGTAAATTTAAGAAATTTTAAAAGGAGAGCAACTAATTCATTACTTAGCCAAGTTCATTTCACCGGAAATGATGATGAATTGAAAACTAATGCAAGTCCCCAGTCATCAAACATTACGGCAATCACAAAGGGAAATGTGCTAATTTGGACCACCAATTAGGAATTTAGGCCTCATTTTTTCTTAAGGGCAAAAGTACTTCATTGTCCAACATGTTCTTATCACAAGCCACATGCGGTGTGTCCTTATTTTTATGTGGATTATGTGAAGAAACAAATGAATCAAAATTTGCCGAAGATAGGAGGTTCAGAGGTGTGATTAGATCGTATACGCAGAGAAGTTGATTACTTAGTTAAGCAAATATCTAGACTAACCTCAACATTTCCGGGTATAGGGAAGCACTCTGAAGCAGGTAAATGGCATGCAACCACTTCCTGGTCCTCATGTGTTGCAAGCGTGATTATGCGAGATCGTCGACGGCTTGGGAGAGGGAAGATGCGAAAATGAGGGGCAAAAAGCTATAAAGAGTGAGAGAGCGAGCGACAATGAATTGAGAAATAGAACGAGAGAGAGAGATTTTTGTTTGAAAAAAGATAAATGGAAGATTTCAAAAAATTCTGAAAAAATTGGGTGTGGTTAAGCTGGCAGTTATGGAAATAAGACAGTGGGTTGACGTTGAAAATGGAGTTAAGAAGCAAAGTTTGACTGAAATTAAAATAATTTAAACAATTCAAAAAATAAGAAAGTGACAAGTGGCATCAATGTATATATAGATGCTCATGAGTTTAGTGTATATAATATATATAGGCAATCACCCCGTGGGAGTAGCCTGACGAAAATGGTGTGTGACCATTGTTCGTACGATGTGGGTTCGAGTGGAAGCGATAACAATTTTGTGTTGTCCATTATCGCGGACTCGTGTCATGCAGTAGAGCAAGGAATCCCGCGGAAGCTACCTCACTGCAGTGCTACGGTGATCTCACTAGTGCACAGACCTAAACCCGCTGCCGTTGTCAGCTATGACTTTCAGGAACATTCCGTAGCGGGGAGATAATGTCTGCTTGGTAACGCCCAAAAGAAATATATTACTACTGGTCGCCCCTGACTCTTCTTTATCCAGTAAAAAAATTATATAGACAATCATAACTTTGAAGCTAAAAATTAAAATAGTCAAACATCATTCGTAAATGACAATGGCCTTGATTAGTGATTACATTACAAACTTTAAAAAAAAAAGATTGTGCAAAAGCACAGTAATACCCCAGTCCACCTACAATTCCCTGTAAATAGCAGCGACATTCGACGAAACATGTGGTGAGAAAACAGATCTCATTTCTTACATAATTTTACAAAAATTTGGTCGTCGTCTGACTCGAGGAATTTTACAAAAGCAAAAGTTTACAAACATAATGAAACAAATGGGGGGAGTTAAAAAAAAAAAGATCAAAATGGAGAAATCAGTTAGGTTTCTTCCTTGATTGTCATAGAGAATTTTAAATGTGGAGTTTTTGGCTGCATAAAATGAAAATAAAAAGATTCAAAAGCGATCATGAGATAATGATAATCACATGGCACTGTTTTGATGGGACAAAATTCTTGGTTGCAGCAGCTCCTGTTGCATCCAATCTTAAAATAATGTGTCAAAGAATTGGTGTTGAAATTACAGAATTGAGGAATTGACCCATTCAAATTTCAATTCTTCCGTCTGGACCAGATAAAAAATTGAGGATTCCAATTCTAACCATAATTCCACAGAATTAAAAATACACATTCCACTCCCGAGACACACCCACAACACTCCCCTTCCAAGTCGACGGCTTCCCCCCACAAGCAGTCTCGACCCCTCTCTCTCTCAACGATTCCAGGTTCCTCTCTCTCTCTCTCTCTCCTTTCTAGGGTTGAATTGAATCTTGCATTTCTGGGTTTGAATCTTCATTTCTCATAGATCCATTTCGTTTTTAGTTGTTTTTTGTTTCTGGGTTTGAAGTGTTGTGCATTTCTTGTGTTTTTTTCTGCAAGAATTGAACTGATGAGAGTATTTTTTGGGTTTGAAGTGTTTTTGTCTGGGTTGTGGGTTAGTAAAAATTTCTCAGCTTATGATTTTAGCTTTCAAACTGATTGAAGATGAGGATGTAGAGGTGGCTTGTGAATCTCTTAATCTATTCGTATGTTCTTCAATTTCGGAAACGATTGGGTGTGGCCTAGAAGGCAAACTATTAGACTTTGCATGGAAATTTTTTTCTTTGATGGAGAAGAGAGGAGGCTTGTATGTTGTGATTCAACTTATGTTTCTGTCTTGTGACTTGCATTCCTCACTTGGTGTTCCCTGAATATATATTGTTGAGTAAAAGAGACGTGAAGAATCTCATCCACGTTTTGAATCCCAAGTTGTTAGGTTAAATTAGCAACAATGAGCAAATTGAGGATTACTAAATTGTAATTAAGAGATTTCTCATCTTGTTTCTTTCTCAACAATTGGTTTGGCTGCAATAACTAGCCCACTCGTGCAGATGTGCTGAATGTGTTTAAGTTGTTGAAAAAGAAAAATAAATGCAGAGGCTCTCTTTGTTGTAACAAAGAGGGTCGTCGACAGAGTTCCATGATTCAGATTAAGAGACATTTTCTGATTCAAAAATTAAAATAATGTTTCTGGTAATGCATTGGTGGCAAGAAACATTGCACAGACAACGGAAGAGACCATAATACAAATCAGGAACATGTTACCTCCACTGATATTTAATTAGTATGAGATTCCTCATCTTGTTTCTAACACGTCTCTGGTACATAATCACAGATAGCAGAGGAGGAAGGCAAGTCTCTTAACAGAACAGAAATTGAATTAGCATATGAGCAGACTCAGAGATTCACATCCCACCTCTATATCTTCATCTTCAATAGCCAACAAACTTATCGGTCTTCAAGATTTGTATGATTGTCTTGATAAGTGGTTGCTTTTTGCCTCATATGCAACGAGTATTGGTTCAAGAACACTATAGGAAATAGTGTTGATGATGGCATGATGCTCTTGAGGGATCTCTGAAAGTCTTGGACATGTGCAACACTATCAAGGATGTCTCGTTGCAATCAAAAGATTGCATACATGAACTTCAATCTGTTATTCGCAGATGACAAGGAAATACAATCTCATCAAGGAAACTTGTGAAGAAGACTATCAAAAAGGCCTTGAAGAATTTGAAGAGCACCGACAAGTGGGTGGTCACTAGTTTCCAAGTTTTTTTTTTGAACTGAAATAAGAAAATTTCATTAACTGGTAATTTGCAAATCACAGTACAAAGCAGAGGAGAGTATGTAATCAAATGGACCTCCCCATACAAGATAATCAGGAAGCTTCATAGCTAATCTAGCAAGATTGTGAGCTAAAGAGTTAGTAGAGCTAAAGAGTTTCCAAGTTGATGCGCCATAAAAGAGAACATGAAACAGGATCAAGTGAGTTTGCAGTTGTGGATGCCGCACTGGAATTTCTAAGCAAGTCAGGAAACGTTGAGGAACTGCAAAACAAGTTGAACAATTTGGAATTATGCATTGTATTTTTTTTAGAACTAAAACCTTGTAGATGTTGTAATGAATGTTATGTTAAAAATTTTAAAGGCATGGATAATGTTGCAAATCAAAAAGAATTATTATGTTCTATTTGTAGGATGTTCTATTTGTATTTTTAAGTTATGTAATTTGATGATATGTTGAGCATATTCTTCTATAATGAATATGATATTATAATATTTTTATTTTAAAATTTTAATTTTTGCAATTAATATATAATCTCTCCTTTAAAAAATAGAAAATATTTTAAATTTATATTAAATAGTTAATCTATATTAAATAATTATTTAAATAATTAATTGTAATTATGATTCAATTTAATTCTCTATATGTTATCCAAACGTCAGAATTCTAATTTAATTCAAATTTCAATTCTGCGAACCAAACAGATCCTATAGGAAATCAAACAAAAGCATTATGCCTCCATATGACCTAAACCAAGGAGAAAAACATATGCATTTTGCAGTAATGGAAATAAGAGGGTAACATCCATGAGAACTGAAATGTTACAAACCTGTAAAGTTGAAATTGTAGGGATAAAGTGAATAGATTAAAAAACATGAGTAAAGAAGAAAGCTGAAACAACGGGGTTATACAACAAAGGCTGGGCACGGAGCAAAGTAGTTCTGTATTTTTAAAATAGTAATCAATCTCAGTCTAACAAAATCAAAACACCACAATTCCCCAAGAGTACGCCATCAAAAAGAAAAAACATCCGACAGATTCTTGACCATGAATAAGATCAGGACCTAAGTAAAGATACACCATATTCTCATATCTGATAGATGCACATCAAAAAGCCATTACATTTTCAGAAAATAAAGAAAGAAAAATAAGAAAGAATTCAAGTTCAGATTATTTCATCATGATGAATACAGATAAAAAGCAGTCCGTCCATAACGGATGAACCGAACTCAGTCGGTCAAGGTGTGAACCGGGACGACAAACCGAGACCAATTGACGAACCCAATTGAGATAAGCTCATGTGCCCATTATAGAGGCTATAACTATGGGAAGGGAGGAGAAGAAAAGAGGAGAATAAAATGGGAGGGAAAAGAAGAAAAAATGTTCTCTCTCTCCCTCTCCTCCCAAAACATTCTTCTTCTTCTTCTTCTTCTTCTGTCTCCCACTCACTTTCACGATCTCTCAAAGCAGAAGGAAGAAGCAAGCCTTCTTCTCTAGTCGATCTCGATCCTGCGTGACATCTAGACTACGAAACAGTTGGGCACTCCTGTCGACAACTCAATCGTAGTTTGCTCGTAAGACCAACATCGAAGCTTAATCCTGGCTTCGTTGTCCGTTGCTAGTTGGATCGTTCTTCTGCAAGAATTGACGTTAGTAAGTCAAACGTGTTGATTATACTATTTATTTGTTAAACCAGAATGCAATTCCTTCATTGGTATCTGAGCCAGCATGAATTTTTTGAATATGTTTCAAAAATATTGTTGGTCTCTGTCTCCGATGTCTACTAGATTTTTGTTGTATTCGACTTTATGTTTGTAACCTCGTTATTGGTTAAAGTCCGTCCAGAGCCGAAAACTGAAAGTTTGCTTTTCAAAATTCTGACAAAAAAATTGAGATCAACGACCTTGAAAATGATACCTTCCAAAATTTTGTCACGAAATTCCATTGAGAAGGTCGTCAAATAAAAGAAAATTCGCTTGAAAATAATGAGTGAGGCAACACAGATGAATTTGTTCATTTGATCCAATAATGCGGCGTGACCCATTCTTATTGGTTGAACGTGGATCAATAAGAATGCACCATTTGTCGTGCGTGGCCATATCTTATTGGCTGAAAAAACCACTCGCACCACTCATATCGTGACACGTGGCAAGGGATTGACAATCAACGTTGACTGCATAACACATGGACCAATCAGAATGCGACAAGTGTAAGACGCGTGGACCAATGAGGAAGCGATGAGGAAGCGACACGTGGCAATAGTGGTACGTAAGCGACGACATCACAGACACGTGGCGTGCTGACTAGGTTGACACGTCAATGACAGTGGCTAATCCAGAGATGACACGTGGCAAATGACAATGTCTAGACCTACCTTGCCATGTCATCGTCACGTGGACCAACTAGGCACGAAAATATGTCTTTTGACACGTGTCGGTAGACCATCGTATTTTCTGGATGTAGCATACACGTTCATAAAACTTATTTTTTATTGACAAGAGTAAACAAAAAAACAAAATGAACTAATTACCCTTCTTTAAATCTAAAAACCATAGTCAAGGCTCATCCTCTCTCGTTCTCTCATCTTCTCTTATTTGTTTTATCCATCGATCTATCTCTATCTCTTTCACACACGCACACATATATAGCTTCCCCCTCTCTTTCTCTCAGACACATGCACACACATATAACTTCCCCCCTCTCTCTCTCTCACACACACACGCACACACCCTCCTCTCTCTCGGTCTGGATCCGTCGCTGTCGGATGTTAATTTGGACCACAGAGAAGGAGCCTAGAGCCCAGAACAAGGCAACAGAGAAGGCTCTGGCTAAGAAGAAGCTTCCCAAGGAAGGTGGGGCCACAAGTCACTTTGTTGATTTGAGTTTGAGATGATTATTGAGAGTGAGATGGATTTGGGGAATCGAAGGAAGAAAGGTGGGTCTAGAAAAGCTTGAAACTTGAGCAGAGACGAATAAACCACTTTGTTGATTTGAGTTTGAGCAGAAGAAGAGAACCTAGCTTGAGTAGAGTGATTGGATTACCTCTCCTAGCAACACTGGTGATGGAAGATGATGATGGCAATTCTGCGTTTTGGGATTCAGATAATGGAGTCTGGGTTTGGATCCTTTTTTTTTAGAGCTTTGATTTTTTAGAGTTGTTGGACGGGGGCATTCTGGTTTTGGGTTTTTTGGATTCGTGGCGGGGGAGGGATGTGGCCGGAGCATCAATTCTGGGTTTTGGGATTCAAATAATGGTTTCTGGATTTGGATCCTTTTTTGGTGGAGAGCTATGATTTTTTGAGTTTGCAAGGATGGAGCTTCTGGGTTGCAGGCATGGAGGTTGGAAATCATCAAGTTGTTTTTTTGTTTATGGTGTTCAATTTTACCAAGAATTTTGTTTGTGTTTATAGTGTTTGATTTGCAGCGGTGAAATTGTTCAATCTCCATGCTAATTAGTTTTTGTTTTGTAGTTGTTCAATCTCCATGTTAATTTTTTTTTGTAAATCACCTTTATTATGTTATTTTGTAACTGAATTGTGAGCAAGTTTGAGAGAGAAGATGAGAATGAGAACTCGAAGAAGTGTTCAGATCAGTAAAAAGAAAAAGAAAGGAAGTTTAATTAAGAGGGGCATTTTTGACTTTAAAATTATATTTAAAATGAATCAGACGACACATTAACGACTTACTAATTGATCAATGACTGTCAACTAACAGAAAGATTTAAGTGTAACCCAGTTTTTTATCTCAAGGATATGTATGCAACATCTTAAAAATACAAAGATCGACTTACTAATTAGGGTATACCTCAGGGACCTAGAAATTATTTTCCATTTAAAAAATTAAGGCATGTAAGAAGATGCACCTTTGAGGATATAATACTCAAACTCATGAAAGTGAGAAGAGTTACCTTGTTCGAAGTTCTCTATTGAGTTTCGTCATTAGCTGACCGTTAATTCAACCTTAATAATCCTCACAATAAATTTTTGTCGTGACTTCATTGAATCTCAACTAGTTTTAAGGAGGAACAAGTTAAGTATGCAATGAACAACTCGAAAGTGGGAGTTTATGGAATTGGCATGATCAAGCTAGTCTTGTTCAAAAGCTGAACCTTTTATTGCATTAGATTTTGTCACATGCTTATTGATGTATGTCTTCAATTTATATTTTAACAATAATGGAATTTGTTAGACCATGTTTGAATGGAGACTACTATATCACTAAAGGTGGTTTGTTAGTTGAGGTTAAGAACCTAACTATTGAAAAACCTAATTTCTATTATTGCTACTTCACATGGTCATGAGAATTATGTGAAGTTAATGCACACAACTCAACCACATTGGCAAAATCTAGTACATCGATTAGCTCAAGTGGGGGTATTAGACAATTATGTAAGTTTAAGTTGTCTAATTACGAGCATTGCAAATAGAGGATTCTAGAGATGAAACCATATCAAAAG
>CAODLS012837183.1:0-17027 GCA_948243855.1 Flueggea neowawraea
AGGAGACAAGAGATCATGTGAATGAGTATGCTGATGCAGGCCTGAGGACATTATTACTTGCCTATCGTGAACTTGATGAAGAAGAATACAAAGCTTTTAATGAAAAGTTCAACGAGGCCAAGAATTCTGTTAGTGCAGATAGGGAAACGCTGATTGATCAAGTGACCGAGAAGATTGAGAAGAATTTGATTCTTCTTGGAGCTACTGCTGTTGAGGACAAATTACAAAATGGGGTGAGTTTGGGAAAAGATCAAATTTTGAAGACATGGTAAACTTTTGCGGATAGTTGAATTGATTTGCTGTCTTGTTTCTATGACTATCAGGTTCCTGACTGCATAGACAAGCTTGCACAAGCAGGTATTAAGATCTGGGTGTTGACTGGAGACAAAATGGAGACCGCCATCAATATTGGGTATGATTCTTTGGTGCAAGTCTTTCTGGAGAGAAGCTGATGCTGCATAGTTCACATTAAACAACAGAATTTCTAACCTAAAATTATCAATGCAGTTTCTCTTGTAGCTTGCTTAGACAAGGAATGAAGCAGATTATAATAAGTTTGGATACTCCAGATATGCAAGCATTGGAAAAGGCAGGAGATAAATCTTCCATTACCAAGGTAACTATTACTTTAAATCATGAATAACAGCCCATTTCTGGTAATTGATCAATTAAGAGTAACTCTTTTACCAACAAGATATTAAGTAACTTTTGATGGACTGTATTGATTCATTTTACAGGCATCAAAGGAAAGCATCTATCGTCAAATAACTCAAGGGAAAAATCAGCTTGCTGTAACAAAAGGAAGTTCTGAGGCTTTTGCTTTAATCATTGATGGGAAATCACTTGTTTATGCTTTAGAGGATGACATGAAGGCACAATTTCTAGAGCTTGCTGTTGGTTGTGCTTCTGTTATTTGCTGTCGTTCGTCACCAAAACAAAAGGCACTTGTGAGTTATCATCATCATGCTTGGTTTCTTATTTACAATGTCTCTATTTCCTCACTATGAAAAAATTATTAATTCATTGCCAATTTGATCAATACAGGTTACTCGGTTAGTTAAAACTGGAACTGGGAAAACAACATTGGCTATTGGCGATGGTGCCAATGATGTAGGTATGCTCCAAGAGGCAGATATTGGTGTTGGAATCAGCGGTGTTGAAGGAATGCAGGTACCATGCCGAGGAGCTTTTATTGATCTCTTTTTTGGAGTTTGTCCATCTTTTTCTTAGTCCCCATTTGTTTTTGAGCTTTAATTTGATTTTTGGTATTGATTCAGGCTGTTATGTCAAGTGATGTTGCAATTGCTCAATTTCGGTATTTAGAGCGATTGCTACTTGTGCATGGACACTGGTGTTACAGGAGGATCTCAAAAATGGTAATGCCAATATATGGTTGGATTTTCACTTTGTTCAAAATTAGATTAACATCAACAAAGGTTGACGCATGTCATATGTTATGGTGAGACGTATCTTATTTGTGATGTTTGATTGGCAGATATGCTACTTCTTCTACAAGAACATCGCATATGGATTCTCTCTTTTCTTGTACGAGGCATATGCATCATTCTCTGGGCAACCTGCATACAATGATTGGTTTTTATCACTATACAACGTCTTCTTCACATCACTTCCACCAATGGCGTTAGGTGTTTTTGACCAGGATGTATCTCCTAATTATTCTCTAAAGGTACCATACTTGCTTATTCAGTGAAACATATTATGGTAATAAATACATTATATTGCTTAGTAGAGAACATTTCTTGGAACTTTTGTACTGTCATTTAGTAGTGGCTGTGTAAAAAAATTGTATAGGCCATAGGATACTGTTGTTTAGCATTCTGTTTTCTACTCGTTTTCTCTGGTTCTTGTTTTTGCTTTCTGTCTTCCTTTCTGGTCCATATATCATATTCTTAGGCATGTTAGTCTTTAGATTTTACTACTAAAGGCTTAACAAAGAAACATGAGTATTACTGATATTGAATGGATTTACTACTGAACTTTATGTAATATACTTACTGAGAAACAAGAAATAAAGCATCCAAATTTGGGTTGTAATTGTGTAGCGGATTTATATAAGTGAAAAGATTGTTAAACTAATCGTGTTCATATTTTTTGTGACAGTTCCCTATGTTATACCAAGAAGGAGTACAAGATGTACTCTTTAGCTGGTGTCGAATACTTGGTTGGATGTTTACAGGGTTCTATAATGCAATAGTCATATTCTTCCTCTGCATAAAAGCAATGGAATACCAAGCCTTTGATGAGGCTGGAAATACAGTTGGGAGAGACATTTTAGGTGCAACGATGTATACATGCATTGTCTGGGTTGTAAACTTGCATATGGCACTGTCTATCAGTTACTTCACCGTTCTGCAGCATGTTCTGATCTGGGGTTCAATCACATTATGGTACCTATTTATGTTGATATATGGGTCCTTATCTCCTTCGCTTTCCGGCAATGCTTTCAAAATCTTTGTTGAAGCCCTTGCCCCAGCTCCTTCTTACTGGCTTGTCACATTCTTAGTGGTGGTCGCAACAGTAATCCCTTACTTCTCGTTCTCGTCACTTCAAATGCGTTTCTACCCCATGTACCATCAAATGATACAATGGATAAGACGCGAGGGTCGATCCAGTGATCCCGAGTACTGTGACATGGTTCAACAAAGGTCAATTCGGCCAACAACAGTGGGTTTCACAGCTCGTTTAGCAGCAAGAAAAAACCGGATAAGAGATCGGAATCACAACCGCTCGTGATGTAAATAGACATGCTCAGAAGATATCTGTCGACCTTTCATATTGTACATTACTGCAAAGAGATCCAAGGCCTCTCCCACGCGGGAAGTCATGCCCAGTAGATTAGACTGTTAGATGACTCTGTACAGAAGCATCATTCAGCTGTACATCCATGTCGGGTGGAGTGTCTAGCCCCGAGGTGATTTTTGATTATTTGGCCTTCAAAAGGTAATACATTTTTCCTCTTCGTCATATATTGTATTTGCTTGCAAAAGGTAGTTTTAGTACAGAAGTGAGAGAATCCATTACAGATTTTGATAGTGATTTAGAAGAATGTGCAACCTCCCTTCTTGTTTTATATCAATCAGTTCATGTTGTTCTTAATACAATTCCTGCGATGAGTGTACTTCCTTTCTCATTTTTATTTCTCACTATCCTCTGTGGTTTCTCATTATCAATGCTAATTGCTCGTTTAGCAAATAATTGGAGTGAAATATTAGCCCTAATTGCGGTTATTGGATTCTCTCTGAAACTCATTAATCGCGGCTTTTCTTCCTGATTAGCCATGGATTTTGTTTAATTTCTTGTATATATCTTTAAGGGTTGAAAAGAGAACTTTTTGTTTCAATGACTATAGCAAAAGATCAGTAGCTGTTTATGTATTGTCCTTCATTTCTGGAGAATCTAAGGCATTCCGTTAGTTTTGCAAATAATAGGGATCTCCAGAGACATCTTTTGCAAATCTAGTCAGATTGGCTTGCTTCCTTCAACCTCCAAATGAATATTATCGTCAAATTTTATAATTAAACTTTGGTGGCAAGTGATTGTCAAAAGCGCAATCCAAGACAGCAAACTGTTCTTATGCGATTACCAATGGATTTGTAGTCTAGTGGTATTAGAGTTGTTTCCAGCGTCATATAAGCCACTCGCTGCAAATATATTATCAAATCGATCCATCGCGATTTTATCATCCTATGCATCTAATTGAGCTCTTCACCTCAAATCTTGTAGGAAAGGATGAAGTCATACCAATAAATTGGAATGCTGATTGCTAAATTCGCTGAATCTAATCAAGATTTTCTTTTTCACTTGTTAGACGAAGATATAATGTCATTCTCATTTCAACTACCGAAATTGATTAATACCGTACAGAGTTTCAAGTTGTGTTAATAATTGTTCCAAGTTGGGATATTTACAAGAAGTCAAATTCCAAGATTCACAAGCCACCAGAAATGAACAAGAAAAAAAACAGCAGAAATGTCAACAAGACCTTGTCCATCCATCCATTATCATCACCAATGAAAATTTCAGATCAATCTGACATGAACAACAATGAGATTTACATATAAACATGTCCAGTAACATTTTAAAGCAAGCAAGGCTCATGATTATTAAGCAATGGACAGTCCGAGAAATTCTGTTGCAGAATTAGCCATGATGTTTGCAAATTCATTGAAACTAATGACTCCGTCTCCATTGGTGTCCGCCTCTCTCATCATCTCTGAAAGCTCTCTGTACGTTAAAGGATGACCCATCTTAGCCATGGAACCAGCAAGTTCAGCTGCAGTAATGTACCCATTGCCATCGCGGTCGAACGATCTGAAAACCTCCAGCAGCTGTTCTTGGTTGATCAAGATCTCTTCATTCATGTCAGGCAATATTGCATCAACCAACTCCTCGAATTCGACATATCCATTGCCATTTGCATCCATGTTTGTGAGCAGAACATGGAGCTGATCACCTGATGGTTTCAGGCCTAAAGAGCGCAAAAGCGCGGCGAGTTCAAGCTGCGTGAGGCTGCCATCGGAGTCCATGTCGAAGCGCGCAAAGATATCTTTCAGCTGCCTGAGCTGATCGGTTTGGAGGGTCGCCTTCATGGCTGGTGATGGAGGAGGAGGATGTTGAAGAAAAAAACAGAGAAAAGAGTTGTATCCAATACTTCTTTTAACTTTGTCTGTTAAAGATGTGAGGCTTGTTTTCCTATAATGCTTTGTTGTTTTTATTTGGAATGTTTCAAACTATCAAAACCGTGTTGTCCTGTGAAGACTATTGTTATTATCATTACCGTGTGATGTGGGGGGAGAAGACCAAGAAAAGAAAACCAGTTTCTGAGTTTGGTCTGTGCATAGGAAGGTTTTGAGGCACATGAGGACAAGTGAAGGTTTGTCTGTGATTTAAGGTTTTTTTAGACAGAATCTATAATTGGTTTAATCATTTTGAGTTGTCATAGGATTATTGATTTGGAGCTTCTTGTTGCTTCTGTTGACTTATCCCAAGTTGGATGGTTCTGAGAAGAAGTGGCTCAGATTTAATTGATTCGGTTTTCAAAGTTATCATTGGTTGAACAAGCAAAATGCATCAACCATGTTTGTTTATTCTATTACACATCAATTTGCCAAAAGTTTAGCAAAAAATAAATCCAAAAATTGACTTTGCTATATGCTGTCAGCAATAAGAATCATGGAATTGTAAAGTGTATCTATTCACATCATAATCATTTTATGAGTAAACTTTTATTTCCTCCTAATTATCCTGCATCACGATTTGTATCTATTTGACTAATTCTATTTTAATAGTTTGTGTTTTTAATAATTTATTTCTGTTACTCTAAAAGACAATAAAGTTTAACAAAAAAAGAAAATTACAGTTTGAGAGATTCAAACTTGCAATCTTATGCAAATCCTCCAGCTCAAAATAATGTCGAATGAGCTATTTAATTGGAGTTAAGCAGAATATTTGTCGTTGATTTAGCTAATAAATCTATAATCCTCTTAAGGATATTGACACTGACATTATAATGAGCACATTAACTATTCAATCAATCTATCAAAAATCTATATCTATATACTATATATAATAGTTAAAACCAGCTATTCTCTCTAATTGTGACGTGGAAGTGGACTTCTCCTTTTACCCCAGATACCTACTGCACGTTCAATATATTTGATTTGGTTCTTTAAGTTAAAATGAAATAAACTTGAAAGAAATAATACCAATGAAAGTGTCCAACGAAGAATTAAGCAATGAAATTTATAGTTCCAAGAGGAATGTTGATATTAAATTAAATTTATTTGGTTTAAAAAATAACTTTTGGATATTATTTTTATCTACAACTTTTATTACATGAAATTCTTACTTATTTGTTAATATTTTTTGTTAACATAATTTTGAACATATACTAGATAGTATATTATTATAAATTTGGAATTCTTTTCATAAGTGTTTGTCCTCGAAATCTTTTTCATCTAAAACACGAAAAGATGTTCTAAGTAAGGACCACAAATAATGTGCTTATACAAAACTTTTAAAATCCAAGGTTATCAAATAACCATGAAAGTCTTAGAAAATATAGTTTTAAAGAGTTACAACTAAATCACTAATAATGTTTCCTTCGTAATTCTCGAGAGCCGCTTCTTGTACGTTATTCTTGATGGTTAATAAAAATTCTGGCCGTTTTGTTTCTGAAATATGCCTAGCAGGGTCAAAAATAAAGAATACCATTTATTTAGAGAGCTAGCTTAACTAAGTTGTCATTGATGGTCATTTTTTATTAAAAAAATATCTTTCTATAAACTTTCATGAGTAAAAAATTTTAATTTTTGTCTGCAGAATTTATCATTTGTTTTTCAATGACTTTTAATATATTCATTGAAATTACTAGATCTTTATCATGATTTATATATATATATATATATATATATATATAAGAAAGCTGAATAAATTAAGTTTATTTTTTCGACATTTATCGTTTTTTATAGTCGACATTTGACATTATATTTCTCAGACAAGTGGTTTAATCATAAGTAATACATGTCTTATCTAATTGTTTGAATATTTAAATGTAATATAATTTAGATATTCAAAATATTATGACAAAAACTACTTTTAAAATTTAATATGAGATTTTTTTACAATTATATAATATTTATATTCATATAATTTTTATAATTTTATATTTTTAAAATTTGAGACACCTTTTTATCATAATCTCGGATAAAATAAAAATAGATTCATAGTATTCTGGGACAACGTCCGGAGGTAAAATTAGTATTTTTTAAAAAAATAAATCTATAAATTTGAAACTTTTAACGCATAATAATTACAACCGCGCATTCTGCGGGTATACAAATAGTTATTAACAATAAGTAAAACCTTAATCATGTAGTAATTCCAAAAGGGCAATTTGGTAAGCTTAAGCAATTGTCTTGTCGATGAAGCAACCACATTGTGTTCCATTAAGCTGCTAATTACTACAATTTTTTATGATTAGGCTACATTAATATGAGTATGTGAAAGAATCAACTATTTCAACTAATTTAACTGTACAACACAAAAATCAAATTCCTGTACAGAACATGAAAAGGATCTTCTTGATCCTTCCTTCCTACCCCAAAAGCTTCCAAATACAAACTCTCCCTTTTGAGAGAATTCCTCTAAGGCCCTTTCAACTTCTTCCATACAACTATGCTCTCCATGAATCTCTTCTAGTACCTGAATTCTTATAGATCCGTCTTGAAATTCCACAAACTCATCTTTCAGCCTTCTCTTCAGTGATTCTCTTCTTTCATTTCCTTTCTTCCTCTCCTGGAACTTCTTCGCGAATTCTTTAGTCTTTCGGATGAGTTTGCAAGGGAATTTGAGCAAGACAAAGACAATGGTTTGTAGTATCAAGCATTGACAACAACAAGAAATAACAATACAATCTGCTGCCAGCATGTTGCAGTCTTCCATCGCGGCGAAACATGGAAGAGCAAAGGAAATGAAGTTGATGATGGTGAAGAGAAAAATGGCAAGTAGAAGTCATCTCTTGACAAGGAATAAGTTCCTTTTTGTCGTAGACAGTATTAGCAAGGAAAGCAAACAAAGGGTTATGTGGCGAAACTTAAAGAAATCCATGACTTGAAAAGATTTCACACTACTTTTTCCTGATGATGCAACTATAGCATCTTGAGGTCACTGGTTATAATACAATATTGGAATTAAAGGAAACACAGGCAATCCTATACATATATGCTTTATTAGCTTTTCTCTGAATTCAATTTTCATGTGCATTGGAAGGTTGCTTGGATGACTTCATTGAGTGTTTTGGAGTTTGTCTCTAGAATATGTTTTGTCTTACTTCACCAACACTTCTCAGTTGTCATATATTAACTCCTTTCCTTTCCTGGTTTTGCTCTATATAGTTGACAATAATCTTTTACTCCTAATTTCCTTCTGGCATCCAGACAGTAAATGGTATCAACATTTAGCGTTCTGGTAGCCCATACACTTGCTCGAGCATCTGTTTCAACGCCAGACGCAATTATTTGGGATATTTTCACCCCTGACTGTATCAAGCAACTCTTACAGCTGATTTTAATGGATTGTAATGTATCTCTCTTCATTTAAACAATAAATTCATTATTGAAAGGTAAATGAAGAAAATTTGGATAATAAGTTTTGCACATCCTAATTATAATAAGTAAAAATAGTAGGGCCTGCCTATAATATATGGGGAAAGCTAATATAACCTACAAGTATTAAGGGCCTGAACTGCAGTCACAACTCCAGATGCCACCAGCTCTACAGAAAAAATGTTATCCTGTACATTTTGCCAAGCAACCTGGCAACTGAATACTAATCCATCTCAACGTGAAAACAAAAATGGTAACTATCTTTTATCGACTGGATTCATCTATACTAATATGTACGGCATCATCACGACCGTCCAAACTACCTTGGCTGAAAAAATCGGTACTAAAGTTTTGATCACCAAATGCCATCCTCCGAAACCATCTAATTTCTGCCGATTGTTGCGCTGAGTTAAAAACCTCACTTTCCCCCACTCTCATTCCATTTGATAGGTCAGGAGTAGCTAGACTATCGAAAGCTCTGACAACCTGAGATTCATAAGCAGGATAATCAAACTATGTCCAATCGTACTTGAGAAATTTCCCGCAAACGCAGAAGCAATAAAGTATTTAGCTTGTTAACTGATCAATTGCAATTACCTGACTCATTTTTGGCCTCTTGGCAGCTGAATGCCGCACACATGCTGCAGCTGCCTCAATCATCCTGAACATCTCGCTGTCAACATAGTTTTTCTCAAGCCTTGGATCGATCAAACCTTCAAATTCTTCTGTCTCTAAGGTGTGACTTAGTAAAGGTCGAGCCTGAAAGAAGAGAGATTTTTCTGAGAAAAAGTTTCGCTGGAATATTAATTTCTAATCTCAAGGAATTTCACCTGAAATTTTAACAATTACAAACAAATGGTGGTAACTGTGTACAAATTAGGAAATTTAAGGCTATGTTTAGTTTAGAAAACAATTTTCTGTTTTCTATTTTCTGTTTTGTTTCTATTTTTTGAAAATTGAAAACATTTAAAAAATATGTTTGATAATCAAAAAAAAAATTTAACAAATTTTTCATTTTTCCATCTCTGTTCTCTAGAAAACAAAGGAATTTTTTTTTAACTAAACAGCCCCTAAGTTTCTTGACTCTTTGACATAGAGAAGCCTTGAAGTAAATATCTTTGGTCAGATCAGGGGTACAATACGAAAAAAGAGGAGTTGTGACAAAGTAGAGCAATTTGCATTAAACTAGACCTCAATGGAGTATCGCCAAAATGTTAAAGGCATAAATACCAAACTGTATGTATTATTTATGCATCCCTAAGAAAAGGGTTGTTTTAGAAAATGAAAGAGGGGTTTTCTCAGCTGTACAGGAAAGCAGTTGTCAAAATATATCATACTCATTTAACAAAACATTCTATTCCCCAGTGGCAGCAACAGAGTTAAATGATCTACAAGGACATACTGTCTATGCATGCTTAATAAAGAATGAGAGGTCAAGGAACAGAAACAAGGTACACCTAGCCCTAAAAGGATGCAAAAATAAGGATAAATTACCCATTCAACAAGACTCTCATCCCCCAGAGGTTGAGACGCATCCACAGGCTTCCGTCCAGTGATTAGCTCCAGAAGCACAACGCCATATGAGAATACATCAGATTTCTCAGTTAATTTTCCACTTGATGCATATTCAGGAGCCATATATCTGAAAAAGCATTGAAAATTTCGGTAATCTGTATATAGGATAATAAAAAGAAAGTTCACCCTGCACCTTTATTGCCCCAACAAACCAAAGATAGATGAATCAAAGAGAGTAGAAAGAAGAAGAGAGGTAGATACGAAAAGGAGAGATGAAATCTGTCCTTCAGACATGTAACTGTCAAGGATAAGCTGCCTACCCAAAAGTTCCCATGACCCGTGTGGTCACATGTGTATTTGCATCAAAAACTAATTTCGCTAGCCCAAAGTCCGAAACCTGTAGGGTGAAATCCATAAATAATTGAACTTAATCTTCATATGCGAAAAAAAAAGAAGGAAAATAAAAACTAAGCATACCTTAGCTTCGAAGTTGTTATCTAAAAGAATGTTTGATGACTTGATATCTCTGTGGATAATCGTAGGATGACCTGCATATATTACAATAAATAATCAATAAAAGCAGAACTTATGTAGTCTTTTCTACACTCATTGATAATCTTATAAGAGAGACATCTGATCTTTGAGTCCATATTTTAGCTCAACCTTAAATAAGCATTAGGTTTGTAAAACAGACATCACGAATTCAACGATGCTTGAAACTAGGATTCAACAAAATCTTCTCAAAGTTGGATGACAACAGTCAGAAATGAAGAGTGGGCATTTGACTATATTAACTTTTTATGTCAATGAGATTGATAGGTTGTGGTTGGGGGACACAAAATATGCATTTGTTTAGTAAAGGTTCTTCAGTATTTCTTACTTCAATGAACTAGAAATCTGTATATGAGAAAGCACCAGAAGAAAATTGAAATAAATCTATATTTTCAAAAATCAGACTAAAGCGTAAGGCTACAAAACCTAATTAGTATGCCCTCGCATCAGGGCAGAAATATTCATTCATTCTTCAAGGAGAGAAAAGAAAATCTAGAATAAATAAAAAAGCAGATAGATGTCTTTAATTCATTTTCTTTGACACATATGCAAATGGGAACCTCATTATCAAGAAAAGGAAATCTTACAATCTTCATGGAGATAAGCTATTCCATGAGCTGCACCTGCAGCAATTTTTACACGCTTTTCCCAGTCTAGAATAGGCCTATCTTCCCCTTCAAGATTGCAAAAATCAGTATGTACCATTAAAGAAGCCAATATTATGAACTAGGAATCCTCTGAATCTCATTTACATTTTACCTTTATCATAAAGATGAAAGTGAAGAGTATTGTTAGGGACAAAGTCATAAAAAAGCAATCTTCTGCTCTCGGAGATGCAGTAACCCACAAGGGAAACCAAATGACGATGGTGTATGTGACTAATAATGTCAACTTCAGCTTTAAATTCCTGTTCACCCTGCCCTCCGTCAATTTTAAGTTGTTTAACAGCAATTTCTCTCCCATCGGGTAGGCAGCCTCTATAGACAGAACCAAACCCACCCTCCCCAGAAGATTTTCAGGTGAAAACCCATTGGTAGCCCTGAATAGTTCTTCAAATGAAAAAAACGACCTTGAATTCCCCAATCCACCACCTGGATCAGTTGGTGAATAAATTAAATTGCTGCTAGAAGTTCTAGAACCATTTCCAATCAGCGGTGCCATTGTAGACTGTGTCTTCGTGAAAGTTGAATCTGGACCAGACATTAAAGTTCTTTATTAACTTTTACCAACAATCTCAACAAACCAAATTTGCCCCAGGACAAATGATAATTGTGCAATCAATAATTGTAACTTGCAATCTAATTTTATACTGATAGAATAAACAATTACAAGCTTGGATTTCATTAGAATTATCTTGTAAGCCAAGAATATGACCTCCATGTGAACATTTAAACTTCTCTGATCACACATCAGATTGCAAAATATTATATGTATATATGCAGTTAAACACAGCAGAGTGATTTTAAGTTCATTGTACTACGTGCTTAAAAGAAGACGCTAAAAACGAAGTTTACATTGTTTAATGTATTTACCTGATCTCGGCGAAGAGCCCATAGGAGATGGCATGATATAACCACCATTCAGTCTAGGATCATCATTCCTCTGCTTCCTCAGACACCAAATGATAAACCCAAGCAGGCTAAGCATTAAGATTCCTACACCTACAGCAACACCCACAATAACTCCAGCACCAATGCCCCCATTGCCAGTGGAACTCGAACTGTCTGGTGCATTAGGCACAGTATTGTTTGTTATTGCTGGGGATGGTGGAGAAATGAGTGGAGGAGGTGGACTTTGTCTTATTACCATTGGCGGTGGAGGTGAATTCCTAGTAGAATTTGATGGTGAAGGTGTTGGCTGAGAGGCAGGAGGGCTTGATGTGGGAGTAGGAGGAGGAGCTACAGGTGCTGGTGGAGGAGATGAATTATTCCTAGGTGGAGTTGCTGGTGGTGGTGGAGGTGAATTTTCAGGAGGTGGCACAGATGGAGATGGGGGTGAATTGCTTGGTGATCTGGATGGAGTTGGTGGTGGAGATGGTGAAGCTTCCGGTGGACTAGGCGATAATGGTGGAGGTGAATTTTCCGGAGGTGATGGTGTTGGAGGAGTTGA
The DNA here is from genome assembly GCA_948243855.1 of Flueggea neowawraea. Taxonomy (NCBI): domain Eukaryota; kingdom Viridiplantae; phylum Streptophyta; class Magnoliopsida; order Malpighiales; family Phyllanthaceae; genus Flueggea; species Flueggea neowawraea. Next base: position 12,303 of record CAODLS012837183.1, read on the forward strand.
ACTCTGCGGTGGTGGTGTTAATGATGGTGATGGAGGCAGGGAAGTGGCAGGAGGATTAGGTGCTGGAGGCGGAGGAGAGCTAGTTGGTGGAGTGGAAGTGGAAGGGGGTGGAGGTGAAGTCGGTGGAATAGATGGAGTTGTAGGAGGAGGTGGACTAGTTGGTTGTGATTGTGGTGGTGGTGGAGGGTTAGCAATTGGAGGTGGAGGTGAAGTTGTAGGTGGCTGTGGAGGAGGAGAGGCACTAGAAACAGGAGGAGGAGGAGGAGATTTGGGTGGTGGTGACGGAGTTGACGGCGTTGGTGTGTCTGGTGGATCAGCATTGGGTTGTGAAGGTGTGGAAGTTGAAGGAGGGACAGCACTAGGCTGTGGGGTTGAACTATTGGAGGAAGTTGTCGGCGGCGGTGTAGTGGTTGAAGCTGGTGGAATGGCAGGGGGAGGAGACGCGGTTGCCATAGCTATAGTGATCAAATCCAAAAAATCTAGAAGTCCTAAACCTTCATCAATCAATCATCAAATTCTACTGATTCCAGAGGAAAAAAACGAAAACTATAGCAAAATTCAGGAGTTCAATCCTCAAAGCTTAAACTTTAGAATTGACAGGCATTCAAAACACCAAACTTTACCAACCAACCAACCAATAATACTTGAAAACAAAGTAACCTCTTTACAATCAAAATCACAGTAAACTAGATCAAGAATTATCAAATCCCAAATCAGTATTGATACTTCTCAGCTGAAATACCAAAAATCACCAGTCACGACTTCCTCCTATAACCCTTATCACAAAATCAACGATCACTGACAAAAATTCAGTGATACCCAGATGAGAAAACTGAACAAGAATCAATCTTTGCACACCAAAAAAGAACAAAGACTGTCACTTTGAGCGAGCCAATGCAGTAACAGGATCACCAAATTAGAAACAATGAAAAACCCTGATGCCAAAATCCCAAAAAGATCATACCTTTATGATCACAAACACTCTTACTCCTTCAAAAGAAATCTTAAATTGATGTTGCAGCCAATATTGGCTTGTTCTTGAACCTTCTCTCTCTCCAATGCTCTCCCAGGAAGCTCAAGCCTCAAAGTAGGAACACGGATTGTGGCACCCGAAATCCAAGGCTGCAGTGATAGAGACTCGGGAGAAGAAGAATGAATAACAAAACCAACACACACCAGCGTCGTAATATGCTCTTGAAAACGAAAAGTATAATTAAGACTTTTTAATAATTTAAATTCATCATCAAAGCATCATCACCTTCTTGGCAAAACCCATAATTAGCGCACCCAACACTTATTCAACATCTTTATAGACTATGAAACTTTCGTTTTTATTTATTAATCCACTAAATTTTTAAAAATAGTATAATTAATTTATTTTCATAATATTATTAAATTATACGGTACACGTTAGATTTTTCTGTTTGATTATAATGATATGGATGTCAACAATACAAAAATATAGTAGAACACATATTCAACTATTTGAATTTTGAGAAACTTTTGTCAGTTCTTAAACTTTAATATTACAAAATTATTATAAAAAATTACAATCTCAAAATAATTCACAATATATCAATTCTCAATAAATAATTTTGTAACATTACTCAAAAATTTGATTAATATATTTAAGCATTAATAAAAAAGGAAACAAAATAAAGTAGAATATTTAAAGTATCATCCAAAATAAATTTTTAGTAATTAATTGTCAAATTTCAAAGCAACAAAGAGACCAAAACTATGCCAAATTTCAATTCAAAGCAAAAAAAAAAAAGACCAAAAACTCCCTTTTGGTTAATGCTCAAATATATTAATCAAATTCAATACAAGAATAGGAAGCGTAAAGATTGATGACTAACTTATTAGTTTAGATCATTTGATGTTAGTAACATACTTTCGGTAAGTTTGGAATAAACTTAAAAATTTATTTTGGATGATACTTTAAATATTCTACTTTATTTTGTTCCCTTTTGATTAATGCTCAAATATAGTAATCAAATTTTTGAGTGATGTTAAAAAATTATTTATTGAGAATTGATATTTTGTGAATTATTTTGAGATTGTAAATTTTTTTATAGTATTTTTGATTAATGTTCGAATGAAATTGGATTAATCATTTATTATTTTAGAAAGTTCAATGAACTTATAGGTGAATATTAAAGTTCAGGAGGCTGACGTAAGTTTTTCTCAAAATTCAAGGGGTTGAGTGTTCTGTTATGTTTTAGCATTGTTGGCATCCATGTATCATAGTCAAACTGAAAAATATGACTTATCCAGTATGAATCTAACGACATTACGAAAATAGATTAATTACACCGATTTTAGAAGTTCAGTAAACTAATAAGTAAAAATGAAATCTCGGTAGACAATATAGATGTTGGCTAATAGTTAGGGAGACTAATTGTGGGTTCTGCCACCTATACTCCATACCAAAATATTATTCAAGATTCATACCTTGCTTCATGGTAACGTCAGGTCAAAAGATTTGCTTTATATATATATATAAATAATTAATTCGTTTTGGGTTAAGCTTTATTTATGGAAATACTAAGTTTTTTATTTTGTCATTAAATTTAAAAATAATGGATGATAAGAAGGAAGAGTAAGTTTAAAAACTTGAGAGTAAGTGAAGTCTAATCTATTTTAATAATATTTTTATGTTATTTTGAGATGTTATTAGCAGGAATAGAATTGCTCAACCTAAAGGCACTGTATTCCTGATTAGTAAAGACGTCGTTTTTTTTTAATGGCATTTGATCTTATAATAGTGTACATTTTGGTTCTTTACGTTAAATGACAAAGATTTAATAAATTTAATTGGGGAGTTAATTAATTAATTATCACACTACCCCATATGGGGTCTCCATATAGGGCCAGGCTTGATGCTATAAATTAATGGTTAATGCCCTGTAATTCGTCTGTTCATTTCGACTTTTCGTTTTGAGCTCTGACTGAATTTACTATTTAGTCGGTCCTATAAAATCAGCATTTCTTTTTTCTATAGTTTTGATAATATAATTATAAACTATAGTTTTGTTCAACTTCTGCTTGGAGGAGTATAGCCGCGTAATTATGCTCCTAAATTTTGTTCATCAATTTGTTAATTTTTTTTGAACGGTGGTTCGTCAATTGTTCTTCTGATTAATAAAACATATTGTAGTAATTCTTAGTCTAATGCAATAGATGTGAAAATGGGTAAAAATTTATTTACTTATCATTAATTACGATGATTAGCGTGCTAATTTTAAACAAATTTATTTTTCGGTATATTTACCGACATATCTTATCTCTAATAAATTTGAAATAATCACTCCTTAAAATTTATTTAGGACAACAAATCATAGATACTCCAATCATAATGTTATTTATTTATTTAGTAAGAAGAGTTTCACTTTAGACGAACATTATGGGGACAATGGTTTCCAAGAGTAGGGAGGCACAGCAAAAACAGAGTGGACACTAAGGAGTGGGCTCAAGATTTGGAATCTCCCTTCAAAACGTCTATTATCATGGATGTGTTAAACTCTGTTGTGAAACAAAATTTGGAGGTAAAATGATCAAATTCATTCAGTTTGATGCTCATTGTACGACATTAATCAGATCAAACTTGAAAGAAAGAGAAGGAAAAAAGGGGGTGGTCGCAGATAATCCAACTGAAGAAGTGGGTCTCACCAGCTCAAAGATGGCAGGTTTAAATGGACAAAAATATTGCCAAGTGGTGGTACTTGTGGGTCTAGTTTGTCCAATTATTGAGACATTTGTGACAACCCGTGAAAATTTCTTTTTTCCACTTTATTTTTCTCTGCTTCTTGTTTTGACATTTCTAAAATCTTCAATGCTCACCATCATCATTTATTTGAATACTAATTCTATTTTCAGACGAGGACTTGCTTGTTTTCCTTCTAGAAATAGTATTTCTTGGTAATTTCTTTGTTGGCATGCATTGAATAATTTCGGTGAACGACTTAGGTTAATTAAAATGTAATTTACAGCAAATATTCATGTTGAGTCGTCATATTGATACATTGATTATTAGTCTACTGGTGCTGAAGAATGAACAATGATATTGTATGTGTTTTTAATCTTAAACACGAAGTGCTTAACCGTGAAGTATATAGATTCACCTTTATTTTTTAGTTTGATTCGTGTAAGCCCAATTAATTTTCGTTCACTTTGAAAAGCATTGGAACTAATCTAAAAGATTTTGCACTTTAAAACAATCGAATCTATGGCCTTGTGCAAATCCATCAATTCATAAATCATCATTGCCATTGAACTACAACTTTGGTTAGAAAAAAAATATAATTTAGGGAAATTAACTATTTCCTCCCTAAGGCATAGCTAGAATAACTATGTTCAGAGCACATTACATCATTATGTTACAGTTACCGTAAGACATGTTAATTTATGTTCACATTACACCATTATGTTAAAGTTACTACAAGACATATGTTAAGAGCACATAAGAAAAATCAAAGAGCACTATGGAAGGTGTCGGTGGAGAGGTTGATTCCACAATCCACATGTCCATCCCTCTTGTCACGACCCAACTGTCGTGACAACGCAGGATGCGCGAGATGCTTGCTGGTGAGCTAAAGTGTGGGTTGCAGAGCAGCGGAAGGTGTGAGTACGTGTTGTAGGTGTTGCGCTTGTCTTGAGTTAGGCATGCCGATCCAATTGAGTTTGGGGAGCTTGTCGCTGGTCTGAGACTTGACTATGACGGAT
>CAODLS012837233.1:0-12510 GCA_948243855.1 Flueggea neowawraea
TTTCCAACAAAATTAGTGATGAATGATGAGAGACCTCATCATCCATATCCACAATATAGGAATCAGTAGAAAAAATTAGATTATCAACTTGCACCAAAACATCCTCAACCATTTCTTTTGGTTAAGTGTTATAACCATTAACTAACAATATTACACCTTTTGTTTCTCTCATTGATCCCAAACTCAACTGTGTATAAATGAAAAGAGGCATAACACTAGTAGAAGCACCTAGATCTAGCATTGCACTTTTTATATTTGTACTTTCAATGGTGCATAGAATAGTGAACATACCTAGATCGTTCTTCTTTGGAGGTAATTTCTGATAAAGCATGGCTAAAGAATTTTCAAGAACATCCACCACGTCCTCCCTTGGTACTTTCTTTTTCTTGGTAAAAAATTCTTTGAGAAATTCAACAAATTTTGACTCATGATCAATTGAATCAAGTGAAAGAATACTTACCTCAACTTCTGTGAATGTCTCTTTCATGGCTTTCTCATTCTCATCTTTCATGTACTCAACTGACTTCTTGAGGCAAATTAGATCATCCTCACAAACAAAATTTGGATCAGAACTTAAAATTTGAGTTTCCACCTTGTTACTTACCTCTATCATCGTTGTATCACTCTCAACATGATCATGCTGAAATGTTGTCGCACTGTCAAGTAGTTTTAGTAACTCATCATTCTCCAACGTGACAACATTGACATCATGGACTGGATCATCAATAGTTTCAACAAGAAACTACCATTGATTCTCCATATTATTAACTGCAACGGCTAGTTGACTTATGTTATTTGATATATCTTGCAAACTAGCCCTTGTATTCGCCTGGAATTGTTACGTATGTGATGCTATTGATCTTACTACATCTTCTAATGATTGAATTCCATTGTCAAGTTCAAGTTGTGGATGAGTTATTAATTCAGGTTAAAATTGCTGAAAAATTTTGGGTTCCTTTCTATTGCTGAAATTCTGATGCTCCCACCATCCTGAGTTGTCACATCGTAAATAAGGGTCAACAATATTATAATATCCATAATAATTGTAAAAAGTATTTGAGAATGAATCTTATTGAGTCACTGAGATCATGTTGCTTTGATAGCATGGAGAAACGCGATTCCCACAAGGCTGCACTCGATTCTTGTAATTCATTTGATCCAAAATAGAATTAGTTTCTGAAAGCATATGCTCTATCTTGGAAATATGTACCTCATATGGATCTTGATTGAACCCAAGTAATGCATGTCACTATCCATGATCAAAACAACTTTTTTTTAGCTGCTAAAGAAAATCAACACAATCAAAAAAACTAACAAATAAATAAACTTTGACACTAATCCCCGGGAACAACGCCAAATTTGATGGGTGTCAAACTAACACATTAATTCCTACTCAAAGATAAAAATTATGTATATAGCAGTGAGTAGGGTCGAATCTACAGAGGTTGGTAAAGTTTATTTATTTGAAAGAAAAGCAACAAAACAAACAAGATAACAAATAGAATGAAGATTAAATATCAAAACAGATAAAAATAGTAAAATAAAGTAAAGAGAATGAAATGTAAACAAGAGGAAATCAATAATAATAAAGCCTAGCCAGGATACTTTTCAATTCTACCCTTTCAGTTGATAACAAACATGAAAGATAAATATCAATCATTTGAATAGATAGAGTTATAGCTATCAGTGATGCACTCAAGTAACCAATCTCTCTTCTTACTTAGTTAATAGTCCTGAGATGCCCTGCAGACTATTTCTCTAGCCACTAGACAATCCCCGAGACGTACTGATAAGGTTTAATCTATGGTAGCAATAAGAACCAAAGAGACATCTATCCTAGCCAGTGAAGTCGAAAACGCCATAAATTATTTAAACCGTATTATTTACTTCCACAACAATTAACGATGTCCAATACATAAATTCACGTTATTCTTTACCAAAATTAGGACTAATGTGACACACTATCAATCCTAAATAACATTATGTTATTTCAGTCAATCAATCAACGAGCTCTTATCAATCAACCAACATAAATAATAATAAAGGAACTAAGGCACAAAAACTGAATAAATACTCGAATCACTTAATAACAATTAAAACAATAGTCTCACCACATAATAGGATTGAACCTTGAAAATACTTCGACTAGATAATTATTTAGTTACTCATAATAAGAAGAAACTTGTGAAACATGAGAGAATAAAGTTGTGGGGTGTGCTGCCCCCTTAGGGTGTGCGTAAATGATGGATAAAAAAGGAGAGAGGAGCCGCCAATACAAAATAGGAGTATATATATGATATCTCCTTAAAAACTTAATTCTAGTGTAATTAAACTTCTTAAAATAATAATAATAACCCTAAAATGTTGTTCCAGTATAAAAACTGAGTAATAAGCCTTGAAGACACGTCCAAAACATGGCTCATAAGTGTAGCACGTAGCCCAAAGCATAGCTGTCAAACTTGGTCAACACGTCTATTATGGCGTGGTCACGTAAAAATGCAGTTTTCGTCTGAAATGCGTAGAAACAACTCAAAGTCTTCATGTTTCACCAATATTCTACCTAAAACACCAAAAAAGCATAAAAATACAAGAATAATAACAATTTATAATTAAAAACAAATATAAAATACAGCATAAAATATGACTAAAATACAACTTATCACCTTATAAAACAACATATATGAGCATCATACAGATATTAATTCATCATAATGGTAAATGGAATGACAAGTACAATTTTAACGATTATAAAGCAAGAGGAGCATTAATAAAGCATGATAGGAATTACATAGACTTAGTTCAAACCATGGCCAAAATTTTGAAAATAAACCTGGAAGAGAATGCAATTGATATAAAATATCAGCTGAATAATGAAGTTCAACCAATGGATGTTAAAAATGATGAGAGCTTGATGTTTTACATTGAACTGAAGAGAAAAAAAATGACCTAGCAAGCTATCTTTTGTGCGTCACTAGTCAACAAAAATAGTTGGCAGTAGTTGAAAATCCAAATCCAGTTGCAATGGAGGCTGAATCACCGATTGTAGTTTCAGGAAACCAAAAGTCAAACGCAGAAATATCAGAATGCTTAACAAACATTGTTTCATATGCAGACTACTTGAGCAAACATGTAATGGAAGATTCAAACGAAGAAGCAGAACATTTTTGGACGTGACAAATTTGAGAGGACGTTGACTAATGGATTCTGACGACTGGACTAGCGCAAGACTTAACTGACTTGGGAGGAAACAGAAGGCTTCTTCATTTAGTTGACCCTATGAGACATTTTTGGACTATTTACTATTATTCTAGAATTCCTATTAGGGTAACAAGTTAGGTATTTAGTATAAATACCTATTACTTTGTATTTTCGGTTCTTTCTTACACTCTTGACATTCTTAGCAACTTTAGTTTATCTCTTATATTTTTTGTTCTTAACATGAATTGCTAAACTTCTTTTTAGTCAAGGTTAATCCAGGTTGAACTTTGTCAAATTGTGAGGTATTGTGCTTTGCTGGTTCTTTATTATTTGTATATTTACTTGATTCATATTCTTTAATACTTTATTATTATTTTGTTGAATTGATTAATGAAATAATATACTACAAGTTAGACTTATAGATCCGTGATTGCAATTTAACACTTGTAGTAACTTAATATAATTTTTGTGATAAAGAGTTTCGATTATTGTTAAGGGGATTGAGTAATTAAGTTTAAATGAATTGCTACCGATAACTGGTTTGGGTAAGGCCTTTATAATTCGTACTGCTACCGATAAATTAAATCTTACAGGGCATCCCGAGGTTTTTTTTTGTAAGGGAAGTAGTTTGGAGGATGTCCTGGGATTACCGAAATAGCAAGTAAATATTAGCTACTAAATACATTACTTGTAACTATAACTTGCCTATGCAAATAATTTAGATTTATAATTTGAACCTATGATCAATTTGTGAAGTGACGTTGCGATATACCTTGACTAGGTTTCAGTGACATTGATTCCTTCTTAATTATTTTCGTGATTCACTATTGTCCGATTGTCTGTGTTTTTTAGTTTATTTTTTTGCTCACAATCTCATTTTCAGTTATAATAAATTTTACTGCATTTTTTTAGTGAACCTTAATACAATAAAATAATTCTTCATTTTTTAATCTTTTATCCTAGTAGCATCTAAAAATCTTTTTTTTTTTTGCCTTGACACAACATGGAAACCCATAATATCACTTTATCTCCGCATTCCATTGCATCATTCCCTCAACATACTGATCCTTCACCAACTCTTCTATAGTTGGTGCACACGATACAATGCTTGCACCAAATGCCACACCATTTTTGCCTTCCTTACCAAAAACCACACTTGCTCATATGCACTCACTCAACAATTTGACAAATTTACCATTATAGTTCCTAAGAATGAATCGTCCAGCCTAAACAATAACTTTAATAAGGCATCAATAAAAGCCCACTAAATCTATTCAATTTTGAGCTAAAATGGAGAAGTTACAAATCGTTATCAATGTGGAATGTTACAAAGCATTACAATACTCACTCAATAATCGGTACTCTATAAATACACATGAGGGTTGACTTGACAAGGTACTTTTTACTTGCTACACCAATGTTCTGGCAAAACCATTACTGATTTGAGCGAGAATCTCGTAAGGAGCAACTTGACCTCATCGTGTTTCGTGTGCAGGCTTCAAGGTGTCTTTTGAATTTCTGATCATTTGTGTTATTTCATTTATTGTTGTTAGAATCGAGACAACAACAATTTGCGTCGTTTGTGAGGAATTGAATGAAAAGCCTTGCTTGTTGATGTTCAAGAAGAATTTCATTATCAGAATCTACAATATTCACCATGGTGTAAATGCCTTTTCATGGAGGTGGTCATCACGAGGAGAAGGTGAGAGGAGTTGGTGTCGGAGTTGGAAAAGAGCTTTGGGAACTGTTGTTCCTACTGTTCATCTCACCGACTATGAGGTGTTGAAGAGGCAGAACAAGGAGAACTGGAGGGCTCTAGATGAGATGGCAGCATTGTTCTAACAATGTCTTCCTCAAGTGGTCCTTCCACCCACTTTGAGTGCTTATGTTTGAGATGCAGAGGCAGCGGAGATACGTGATGTTCCACAAGAAATTCATTAAGAAAATCCACTTCCTTAGGAGTATAACCAACCAAAAGTCCAATTCATGAGTATAACCAATAGGAGTCTTAGTCAAGTCTCGAAAGTTCTAATGTTTTATCATTAATTGGTTATCTACTTTCATTTTCAATTACTTGTTTTAATTAATTTCTTATTTCTTAATAAAAAACTCCAAAAAACAAATAATGTAATTTATTGTATTCTTTTACGAATTGATCACTACTAGTACTCGTTCTATTGTATTCGATATCCTTAGAATACTCATTAGTAAAATTACATCGACACTCGTGCGCTTGCGAAAAGCTGATCATGCTCCTTTTTTCTCTTGGCACTTGAAATGGCAATTACAATAAAAGAAAAAAAAAGTGCAGTCAATCGAACGATTGCTTTACTAGTCTTATATAACTTCCACAACCTACAATGATCGAATGACACATGGCGCCATTTCATGACTCCTTGGACCAGGACTGATCGGGTCGAACCCAATGGGTGATTGTCGGGATAGGGGCAAGTTTAAACCGATAGTTCGTGGCAGTGTTGGCTTTAGTACATCAAGATAATTGCCCTAAAGCTAGCCAAGAGGCAACTGATATAGACTAAGGAAAACTTAACATCTATAACAAATTAAAATTAAAATTTTGATAAATGACCATGTAAGTTTTCAAATATGAAAAATGCCACATAAGACAAATTAAATTAGACAAATGCCATTTTCGTGAAAAATCGTGATATTTTTCCGAGAAATTGATTTTTTCGCGAAATAGATAAATTCTAGGAGAGAAAAAATTTGATCTATTAGAATGTATGCGGTGATCTCCAAATGTCTCAAAGTCACAATTTTGTTATATAAAATTCATTTTAGTAAATTTTTTTATATAATATTTTTAAAAAAATGCCTCCAAATTACATTTTTTTTCTATAGTCTCCAAAATGCATCCAAATCTCAATTTTTTATATAATTTTTTATAGTATCCAAATGTAACCAAATTTTATTTTTCTATTTTTTTTATAATGTCTAAATGTATCCAAATGTCTCCCAATGTATCAACATGTCTCTAAATGTATCCATCCCTGCATAAAATCAATATAATTAAGAAAAATCAACCAAAGATAAAAAAAAACCTAAACAAACACAATTAAAGTCATTTCTCATTTTAAACAATAATAAAATATTTTTTCTAATTTTTTTAACAACAAGGATATTTTTTAAATTTAAAAAAAAAATAAAAAGGAGGCAGGAACTAGTTTGGAACCTAGCCGCCACCTGTCACCACCATTCCCTCCTTCATTGTTCGGGCCGAAAAAGGCAAATAAGGAAGAGAGTGATCGAGGTGGAGGGGCAGACGCCATCGATCTTCCCCACAACGAATGCAGATCGGTGAAGAAAGGATGGGCGAAGGTGAGCCAAGATGCGAAGAGAGAGAAGTGTCGATGAGAGGACGACGACTGAGACGACGTGAAGAGAGAAGCGTCAAGTAGACGAGGCAACAGGCTAAGCTAGGGTGAGCATCGGAGAAAGGAGGAGAAGGAGGGGCGAACAAAGTAGTAAGTGAGGGACGGTGGCGAGGCTAAGCTAGGGTTTCGAGATGGGGCTGCTAGGGTTTCAAGAGAGATGAGAGATTGAGAGAGGAGGGGATGAGAGGAGAGACAAAGGAGATTGTGGGAGATGAGAAGAGAGAGAAATGATGAGAGAGAAAAAAATGATAAAATGAAAAAAAAAATTGAGTTTTATTTGACTGAATGTGGAATTTTTAACTAAAGAATTAATATTATGGTATTTGAAAAATTGAACATTAAAAAAATTGACATTCTACTAATTAAGAAATATGTATTTTTATCTGTCAAAATCAAAGAGTTTATACTGCCATATAACATAATTAGCTCTATAGACTAGGCTCTCGTCATAAAATGTCAGCCCATTCAATGACCACAATCCATATATTAATCAAACCAAACAGAACCGAACCTTATCAAGCAGATCCCGAGCATGGGCCTCCACTACGCAGCCATTCACGTATGCACCGCGTTAGAAAGGTCAGCCCACAAATCCTCCCAAACCAATAAACAATTGACATAAAAGTTTGATGTTGAATTACTAATAAGCACAAACCACAAGGTAAACAACTAATTAGTTGACTTTAACAATTAGGTCAAAATCGATAAAACTGTTGTAGTTCGGATTTTTTTTTCGTTAAGCCCCTATAAAAACTAACTAACAAGTTATTGTGTCTAATAAGAATTAGTAACCACAACGCGTTATTTTATACTCAGGGCTTATTAAATGTGAAACTATTCGGAATTGCGTTCAACGTAGTTTAATAAAAGAAACTTACAATCATCGGCCATTTCAAAGTCCCAACAGCCATGTCAAAATCAATTTGTACAAGGTTACAAAATTATTCTTTTTGACACCTTATGAAACTGCCTAGTCCAACAATCGTTATTATTATGAGTATTTTTATATATTGTCGTGTCAAGCTTTGAACAATAACGATGAAAATTTTTCTAATAGAAACAACCACGACTACAACTTTGTTCGTATATAATTAATGGTTGGAAAAGGTTGTTTATAACAGTTAAAGAAACAAAGACAAATTTGCGACACACCACGCGACTTCTATCACCTAACATGCGTGACTTTGTTGGAGTGTTATTGTGAATTAAGTTCAAAGAATTTAGACATGGCACAGTTCAACAAAAAAATTTAGACATGGCAGGTACCAAATATATTTATGTTAAACAAAAATTGTACACTTAAAAATCAATATATGTTATATTAAAAAATACAAATATTGAAATCACGGATATTGAAAAATAAAATGTTTAAAACGCTCTAATTAAAATTGCTAATTCAATTCATATTGATAATAATAAAGCCCTAATAAAATCTTAACACTCCACTGGCCTCGATGAGATCGGCTTCTAATGTAATCAGTGATTATAGTTCCAATAAAGTCCTAATACTCTAGAATTAAAATAGTTTGCGATGTTGGATTTCCATATGTGGCCCACGGAATAATTAAGATAATTGGTTTAATAATTTAAATGCTAAATTCTTATTAGTTGTTGAAGATATATTATTTAATAATTTTCTGAATTAATAAGTCATGTTGATAGACCATGACATATAACCCATAAAAAACTTTAAATTGTGCATCTCTTTACCTATAAAAAAATATTACTCTCCATAAGAAAATTTTAGAGAGACAAGGAAAGTGAAATACAGTTTAATCTCATTCTTGTTCGTGGTCATTTGTTTAGATTTTAATCTAGTCATGGAGCAAGGTATGTTTTTGCCCTTGATTACGTGTTGTGTAGAAATTATATAATGTTCTAAGATCCTAGGCATTAAGCATAATGTAGCATTAAGATTAATTGTTACTATAATTAAATTTTACATATTATCTTCGAGCCTTTATTTGAGAACTTATAATTTTCCTATAAAGATTTAATTAATGATTTCTCGTGACTAATTGTCTCTGTAACTTTTTCGAGTGTTTCGTGTACAATTGAACTCAAAGTAATATTCTAATTCAATGATTGTTAAAATATTAAGGTTTGCCGCAATATTATCTGAATATTAATTCTTCGTATCAAATTGATTGTGTTAGGCCGGAATCCGTACGTGGAACAGAGCATGAATCCCACTGTGCTTGGTTTTGTCCAATGTAGCAGAAGATGATAATTTACTCATATGGTGTAATGATTATATGGATTGCTTATGTGTGAAATAAATTTTATTTTAATAAAACTATACTGGCTTTCGATCTTTGGTGCCTAGTATATCTGTATCGATTTTCATGTTCATATTATCTGTTTTCAAATTCAGTGTATTATGGTTCTGAATTCGATTAATAAATACTTTATTGGATTGCTATGAATTTGGTTATGGGATTCAATTAATGGTGATGATATATGATCATGAATTGAAGAGAATTTCATTTTATTCTTCATCTGGATTGTGGCATAAAATTTTGTGCACAGAGTTTGGATTCTATTAACTATTCATGACCTTGTTACTTATGAAATTTATCTTAAGTGAATGCCATCATGATTACAGGTAATAAGGTTCATGATTTTGCTGCCTATGAATTTACAGTCAACGTATATGTGCCTCTGTTTTATTTGCAAGTTAGGATTCTATGATTTAATTTTTGGGACTTGAAAGCAAGACGTTAATTATAATGGCTTGTCAGAATTAATTCATGTAATTGCTTTGGTCAATTTAACAAATTTGGTTACGCATTGAGTGCAAGATATATCTATAATGTTCTGAATTTGATGTATTATGAATTCGGCTATACTCATGTTGAAAAGTCACTTTAGTTTATTGCCTTCAAGTGCTTGACTCTGGTTTAGGCCATTTCATAAAAAGTCGAATCAATTAATATGCAAATTGACTATATGGTTGTTATATGTATCGTGATTCGTGTGATACAATATCATGAATCGTACTTACTGCCTATTAAAAAAATTAAAGTTTATTATTTAATTTGATATTCATATTAAAGCAATTTTTTAGTTACTAAAGTGGCCAAATTAGAAAGTGTTTGTGGATATCAAATTAAATAAATTTCAGTTATCCATGATTATATGATACTAATAGATGATATGATCATATATATAGTGGGTATACTGAAATTCATTTTTATAAAATATTTAAAATTACCAAAAGGTGATCAATTCATTTTTTATTTATGAACATGATTGTGGTTAATTAATATCCTTATTTAGATATGTCTAGTATATCCAAAGATAGCAAGCATGTCTAGGTAGAGTATATGTAATTACCAATTATATTATCGTTAAGCATCAATTATAGTTATTTGTATGTTGTTTGTTTTGCCCAAAGGAGACCTTTCAATATACATGTATTGTTGTATGGTGTTTGAACATGTATTAATGATGAGCATTTGATGCTTTGCAGTACCTGTTCAGTTACACTTTATTCGCAAGTTATGTCTATCATTAAGTTTAATGGTCTTAATTTCATAGAATAGTTCGAACAAATTCAGTTTCACTTTGGTGTATTGAATCTTGATTTTGCACTTGTGACAAAAAAAGCTACGGCTCTCACTATCGCTAGCAGTGCTAATGAACGATCTATCCATGATGCTTGGGAATGATCAAATAGACTTGGCTTCATGTTAATTCGAATGAATATAACTAGAAACGTCAAGGCTACAATTCCCAATACTGAAAACGCTAGGTAATACTCGAAGTTTGTGTAGAACATCTCTCAATCTGAAAGTGTTGATAAGTCACGTACTGGAACATTAATGGCTATGCTGACCAAAACCTTCAAGTATTCCCTACCATTTTCAGTATTGGGAATTATTGCCTTAACGCGGCTAGCTATAGTCATTCGTATAAACATGAAGCTAAGTCTATTTGATCTTTCCTAAGCATCATGGGTAGATCATTCATTAGCTCTACTACTGATAGTGAGAGCAGAAAGTTTTTCAGTTACAAGTGTCAAATCAAGATTTAGAACACTTAAGTGAAACTGAATTTGTTCGGACCATTTTGTGAAATTAACCCCATTAAAATTAATCATAGACATAGCTTGCGGATGAAGTGCAATTGAACCACGTATTGCAAAACGTCAAATGCTCATCATTAATACATATTCAAACACCATACAAATACATGTATATTGAAAGCTCTCCTTTGGGCGAAACAAACAACATATAAATAACTATAATTGATGCATAACCGTAACATAATTGCTAATTATATATACTCTATGTAACACCCCAAATCTAAATTCACCATACATAGCATACATATATTGGTACATGCATTGCATATGCATTTCTATGATATAGAGTCCAACATTTATAATTAAAATATTAGTTTGAATTGCATCAAATAAGGTTACAATAGAATAAAAGAATCTAAGTTGAAGAGAAAATGTTATGAGGTATAATAAGATAGGGACTAGAATGAGAAAAAAATAGTAACTGTGTAGAAAAGTGAAAATTAACTAGTCTAAATATGTATGTGTAGATAATTATCATAAAAAAATTGATACATGGTAAGAGTTTCTTATCATATGTTTAAATGTTCATTGGAAACTTGTTACTTATCAAATAAATTAAGACAAAAGATGTCCATATACTTAAATGTTTAATAAACACATGTACATATGATTCATCAATTAGGATAAGATCAAAATAACAAGAGGGGAGATATTTTTGGTGAGTTGGCAATCTATTTAATATATATATAACTCGCTTCTTGTTTTAAACACAACCACAACATAAAAACCACTCTCTAGACCCAAAAATTTGTCCAAAATCATCCCTACGCACTATTGACCATCAATTCCTTCACAGAAAAGCTTAAACAAAGGAAAGATAATTCTGAACTTGACTAGTCTCTGTTTTGTTCATACTTTTGAACATGTTAGAGACCAAATTTTAAGAAACTTAAAGAATAAAACTTATCTATATATGTGTCATATATATTTCTGTAAGAGGGATTAATCAAATTCTATGTATTTTTGTATTTATATTTGAAATGGTATGAACTACCCTGATCACAAATGGTGTAGGAACAGTCTGTTTGTAACCCGATTTTGGAAATCCTAGAAACCTAATATGGAAAAGTGTAAAAAATAACAGTTGTATATATATATATATATATATATATATATATGTATGAATGTATTATACTAGAGTGTAAAAGGGAATGTATTAATTCCATGTATTAGGGATTTATATGTGTTTATCTAAGACTTTTCATGTTTATAGTTTCACATAAAACAACTTGATTCTAGGTTCCGTTGTAAACTTCACTGAGATTTATGTATTTTGAATTAGCCTTTGATATTTTTCAGATACATATATATATGAATATAGTTTCTAAACCAACAAATCCTTATTGATTTGGATTTGTATATGAAACCATGAACATAAAACTAAGTCTAGGTCTGTCTGTCCTATTTCATCTTGTGGTCTGAATTTATAAAGTTGTTGAACCATGTATAGATGGAATTGGACAACTTTATTTATACCATTAGAAATATATATATGTCTAGTGTCTTAATCAATTTGTATATCTCAATTTGGTGCTGTAATGAATGAATTATGGTCAAAACACTATACGATGCCAAATCTGTCCTGAAGTAGAAACCTGACAGCATTAGGCCTGAATTCAAAAATTCACTACAAACTCGATTAGTTGAATTAGGGTTCATAATTTATATGCATAGGAAGCTAAAGATTTCTATTTTCATGTAAAATTTACATCAATTTTTTTTTTCAAACCTTTAGCTCTAGATATGTTGAAAATATGAAAGATTGTCTTCACAAGATACATAAAACATTAAGTATAAGGACTGTTTTGATGACTTTTCAATAATAGGGAT
>CAODLS012837243.1:0-15729 GCA_948243855.1 Flueggea neowawraea
ATCTCTAGGCTATGGATTTTTACATAACATCTCATTCCCAGATAGGTATGAACAAGAAAGGTTAAAAGTGCTAGATGGAAAAGCAGATGGAGAAAAAGGAACAGCAACAATCAAGAGGAAAGAGAAACCCAAGCCTGGAATAACAGTTGTAACAGCTGCGCTCGGATTCCTGGCCAATTTTGAGGATGCATACAGGCTTTGGGCTTTCATTGCTCAGTTTACAGATGCAGACTTTGTGGAGAAGGCAAAGTGGAGATACACAGCTCTAAATCAGAAGACAATTGAAATTTAACCAAAAATAATTATTGTTTTGGATTAAGGAACTAGCTAAACATATGCAGTCATAAGAGCAAAAGAGTCCCATCTGATAATTCTTGTTGTACTTTCATAATCTTCTTCTTTTTACAATTTTTACAGAAAATACCAGCAAAAAAAAGCAAGGACACAGCAAAACGGTCACGCGTAGATAATCAAGTAATGCAAATGCACCATCTGACCAACTGCTTGTAAAAAATGTTTTTTTTTTCCAATTCCCCCCTCAAATGCTTTCTAACATCCATTACGCACCATTTGAAAACTATATATATATATATATATATATAATTTTTTTTTTGATAGATACCATTTGAAAACTAATGAATAAAAGTATTTAGATTTTACCATTTGTTCCCTTCGATTTGCAAGATAGCAGGTTCTTAAGATTGATTTCAACTGTGCTCACATAATGTAGTATCAGACTGCTGTTCTGATTTCCAGTGTAATCATCTGAAAGGAACAAAGTTTGAACCTCAAATTCATCTGCGCAGAACAGATTAACAAAGTTAGTTGCATGATGAGCAATGCAAGGCCAAAATGTTCTTGTTGGTTTTTAAATGTCAATTAGAGGATAACGATGATACTTGCCACAAAAAAATTCTTATAACAACATAAATGGCCTCATATACTGCCCTTCAAGAAATCTTTGATCATCAAGGAATTCCAACAGTGTACGAATGTCCTTCTTGTGGGGATGGTTACTGTCTTCAACAACAAACTCATGAGCCTTGCCATTCACCTCTATGACACTTGATCCAGGAGCTTTTTTAATTCCCTTCTCCTTCATCAACATCCTTATGCATTTCACATCTGCCCATCTTTCATTACTCGCATATATATTAGAGAGAAGCACATAAACCCCGCTATCATGAGACTCAATCTCTACAAGATGCTCTAATATTTCAGCAGAATGTTGAACATTTCCACCGGCCTTGCAAGCACTGAGAATAGCTCCCATTATCAATACATCAGGTAACATAGGCATACTCTTGACTAAATCCAGAGCCTTATCCAAGAGTCCAGCCCTGCAAAGCAAATCCACCATGCAGCCATAATGTTCCAGCTTTGGAGCGAGATTGTAACGACTTGTCATCTCAGAAAAATATTGTTGCTCTTCATCTACTAATCCAGAGTGGCAGCAACCTGTCAAAATGGACAGAAATGTCACTTCGTTTGGCCTTACACCTATCCTAACCATTTCTTCAAAAAGTTTTAGTACCCCACGGCCATAGCCATGAATCGCCAAACCATTTAACAAAGCATTCCATGTCTTTACATTCTTACTCGACATTCCATTGAATATCTGCAATGCCATCTCTATACACCCACATTTTGCATACATATCAACCATAGAAGTTCCAATCTGAACGTCCCATTTAATCTCTCTACTATCAATATACTCATGAACCCATCTACCATAATCAAGAGCCCCAATACTAGCACAAGCAGACAACACACTAGTAAGCATGACTTTATCTGGTTCAACCCCTAATCTTTGCATATCCCAAAACAGCTCCAACGCCTCCTTGGCATGCTTACACTGCACCAAACCACTTATGACACTCGTCCAAGAAACAATATCTTTTTCCCGAAGTTCCTCAAAAACTTGCATCGCTTCACTTAAACACTCGCATTTCACATACATATCAATGAGAGCATTATTAGTCTCCAAATTAGCCCTAACATCACTCTTAATAATCAGCCCGTGATCCCGCTTCCCCGCATTCAAAAACCCCTTCCTTCCGCAAGCAACTAAAACACTAACAAAAGTTGCGACATTCGGCTGCACATCCATACTCAAAAACCGAGATACAGCCCCATCAAACATCCCGGATCTCACACACCCAGAAATCATCCCCGTCCAGGACACAACATCTCTGACAAACATTTCATCGAACAACTTGCCAGCTCCATCACAATCTCCGCATACACTATAGAAAGAATTTTGCACATAGAGATTACAGACAAACCCCATTTTCACCACCGCACCATGAACCTCCTTGCCCTCTTTAATCCCCGCAAACTTGGCGGACGATTTCAGAACCGCCGCGAATGTATACAAGTCAGGACGGAACCCGTCCCTGACCAACCGGTTATAAACCGAAACAGCGATTTCTGGAACGTCAGTGTTGGCGTAATTGAGAATCAATGAGTTAAAAGGGAATGAACAGGCGGGGAAGTGATTGTGCTTTAAGAAAATACAAGCGTAGTCAACGAAAGAGGTGGATCGTCCGAAGAAGTCAACGGCTGCTTTGAGGACAGACTCGTGGCGGATGGTGGTGGATGTGAGCAACAATGCGTGGATTTTCTTGAAAGAGTTCAAGTCATTGCAGTGATTGATGCTGTGTATGAGAGCTGTTTTGAGAGGATTCAAAACGGTGGCATTAGAGCGGGACGATGGCTTCGTTTGGACTTAATTGTCAGGGGGTTTCTTAGTTTGCTATTTTGCTGACGGTCCATTTTAATTATTAATTTGCTAACTTTGTCATGTTATTTACGAGACCTTAGATATATAAACCTGTTATGAATACTTATGCATTGAATGAATGTCTATTAAATTGCATTAGTACATTAATGTTTATAATTAAAGACATTTAACACTTGAGTTAACCGAATTTAATATTGAATAAAAACATGTATCTACCACTCCTATAAATAGGTCTTTTTATATAGAGATAGCAAACCACCGGTTCTGGTTCTTAGAATGGGGAAACCGAAACTAAACCGCTCATGGGTGGTTCTGAATGGTTTGGTTCCAGTTTTAACCTGTTTGGTCAAGATTTGATCGGTTCGGTCAGCGGTTCTTGTTCCGGTTTGATCCGGTTCAAATCGATTTTTTTATTTAGAATGATTGAACCTTGATTTTGGTTGAAAATACTGGTTTAAGAGGGTTAAAACCACTGATTTAAAAGGTTAACCACTTATTTTGGTTAAAATTATTGGTTTTTAAGGGTTGAACCACCGGTTAATTGGCGGGTTGAACCGCGGACGGTTCAAAACGGTTAAAGAACCGGCAGTTCGATGGTTTTAAGAGGGATGAAACCAAAACCAAAACCGTAACCCTTCGGTTTTGGTCGGCCGATTTCGGTTTTGACCAGTTCGGTTAACCATTTCCATTTTTACACCTTTCTTCCTATGTGGTGGTGTATAATCAATTACAAAGAGATTAATGAATAATATTCTTCATCATTTCTCCCTTTACATCTCTCTTATATTAATTTCTCTTTGATCTAATTATTGCATACTTAAGCTTAAGCTTTCTATATTTTATTCTTAGTTTTACAACATGTCATCAGCACGAGCTTTAACTATTATTCTCAAAGATATTTCCAATACTTACGAAACATCCAATCATATATTTTTTTTAAAAAAAGTTCATTTAGTTTGTTTCTTTGTTGTACATATATATGTGCTTGGTTAATATATACGTTTTTATACATTTAAGCATGTTTCATCTAAAGTAATATATTCATATTATTGATGAATTATTTACTATTAGAATATATGAATATGGTTCACTATATGTAATTTAATTTTCACATTCTTCTACAATCGTAGTCTTATTAATAAATGATTTAATTTATTTTTCATGTATTAATTTATCTATTTATTGTAGTCTTATCAATTTTATTTTTGCGATATATTTTAGAATGTCGAATACAAAGTTTGAGTTTGTTGCCCTTGACATTTCTGGGAATAATTATTTGGCATGGACTCTTGATGTTGAAATTCATCTTAATGTTATGAACCTTGGAGATATAATAAAATATGGAAATGACTCATATGCGCAAGATCGCGCAAATGCCATGATATTTTTACGTTATCATCTTCATGAAGGACTAAAAGTTGAATATTTAACAGTTAAAGATCCACATGTCCTTTGGTCTAACTTGAAAGATAGATATGACCACCAAAAGACAATGATACTTCCAAAAGCTCGTTATGATTGGATGCATTTGCGTCTGAACGATTTTAAAAGTGTAAGCGAGTACAATTTTGCTATGTTTAAAATAACATCTCAATTAAAATTGTGCGGAGAAACTGTCACTAATGAAGATATGTTGGAAAAGACATTTTCCACATTTCATGCCTATAATTTGGTCCTCCAACAACAATATAGAGAGCGAGGTTGTAAGAAATACTCTGAGTTACTACCATTTCTTCTTGTTGCTAAACAAAACAATGAATTGTTGATAAAAAAAATCATCAATTGTGATTTTGAATGATACATGGCGAGGTCAACGTTCTGGACGAGGTCGTGGTCGTGGTTCTTATAATAAGAAATACTCAGGTCATAAGAGAACTAAGGAGAATAATGGGAAAAAACATGAAGGGAATAGAATGAATGAGAAAGTGCTCTAGAAAAATGAAGACGTTTGTCATAAATGTAGCATGAAAAGACATTGGAAATGTACATGAGTATTTTGTTGATTCTTATCAAGCCTCGATAAAAGAAAAGGGAAAAAGTATAGAGCCAAACTTTGTTGGAGATCTATAGACAAATTTTGTTGAACATGGCCAAAATGATTTCACACATTTAGATATTGCAAATTTCTTTGTTGTCAAAGAAATATCAATGAAGTCTAAAAAGGATGATATGATGATAAGATAGCTTTTAGTGGCATGTTACTATTTTTCGGTGTGCTTTGGTTTGTTGAATATGCTTTGTAATTTTTATTTTTCAGTAGTGTGGTTTGCTTCCAGTTGGTATGAACTTTGAAAAATATTTTATGATAAGTGTGTTTTCTATAAATTAAAGGACTGCATTATTTTTAATCTTTACCTCATTTTGATTTATGAAGAAAAATGGGGCGCACAAATAACTCAATTGGTGGTAATGAAAGTAGAGAAGCCATTTGTTTGGTGGATAGTACAATAACACACACCATTCTAAAAGATAAAAAATATGTTCTTGGCTCATTTTAACTGAAGCTAATGTTAGCACATTATCTAGTGTTGTTGATCTTATCGAAGGAATTATGAGAGCTAGTATCTGATTGCCCAATGGTACAAACTTCATAATAGATGATGCTCTATTTTCTAGTAGAACAAAAAGAAATCTCCTGAGTTTTAGATATATACATCGAAATGGTTGCCATATTGAGACAACAAATGAAAATGACGTTGAATATCTTTACATCACATCTTTTGTCTCGGGCAATAAATATATATTGAAAAAGTTACCATCATATTATTCCAGATTATATTACACTTTTATAAATATGATTGAGTCCAATATGGTGATAAACAAAGGACAATCAAATCCAAGGGATTTCATTGTTTGACATGATCAGTTAGGTCATCCAGGTTCAATAATGATGCGAAGAATTATAGAAAATTCATATGGGCATCCCTAGAAAAATCAAAAGATTCTTTTGTCCAAATACTTTTCTTGTGCTGCTTGTTTTTAAGAGAAATTAATTATTAGGTCATTCTCAATGAAAGTTAATGTTGAATCTCCTGGATCTATTAGTCCATCATGTGGACCATTTCAGTATTTTATGATACTGATGGTGTGTCAAACCAACAAAATAAAAACCTGTTTGAAAAATATATTTTGAGTATAACAGTGAACAAAGTTGATCATCAAAGACTAGTTAAAAATTGTTTATTCGCAAAGAAATAAAATAAAAAAAAATAAAATAATATTTTAAATATTGCAAATGAGACCGTGAATGAAACAAAAATTGCAATTCGAAAATCAGTAACAATGCAACAATTAAAATAAGAGGAATTTAATAATGACAAAAGTCTAGTCAATGTACTTCTCTATTTAATTCGTCGAACTGATCATTCACACAAAAGGTAACATCTAATTATTCGAATAAATTGTTTATAGTTATCGACAATGCTCTGAAACAAACAATCTCTACTTACATCATCGATAATTTTGGGACCCCTGGCAAATTATTTCCTTTACTAGTAAACAACCCCCAAGACCTCTGACATGATTTAATCTACTAGTAGCATTAAGAATTAAAGTCCAAGCCAAAAAATTAAAGACCTTGATTTATTTAGCCTGACTATTTAATTATGTAACATAGAAGATGTGCGGCCACAAATAACTCGTTATTTGCTACCTAGGCTGGAAACTAACAAGACCTCGTATTCTTAACCAGTAGTTTATCATCATGTTAATGAGTCAACAGGCCATTGTTGAATAATCAACACAACAATAATATAACAAAGAGAGCTCAGGAATTAATTAGATATTCAGAACAGTAAAGATAATGTAAGAACGAAAGTCTCACAGTTCATTTGGATTAAAAATAAAATTTTCTCAACTAGAGATGCATTTAGTTACATATAGTAGATAAAGAAAACCTCAAAAGTTCAATAGTAGTTGAAGTTCACAATGCAAAAGTCGGCCAAAACAGAAGGAAGAAGACGTAGCCACCAAAAATAAGAGTTTATATATATGGAATTCTAAAACCTAATCCTCCTTAGAAAATAAGTAACAAAATAATAATAATCATAAGAGTGAATTGTTTCAACAGAAAATAATATTAAAAAGCCTTCTAATCTCGTCCTGTATTCTCCAATCCTGAGGCTCAGACTTCCAAAACACGTGGCCCAACATGACATCAACAACCTAGTTTTCGCAGCACATACGATATGGCCATGTCGTATTCCATTCCAGACCCAGCTTGCTTCAAAACAATACCATTTTTACCAATTCCTTCTTACTGATTCATCTGAACATCAAAGACAATAAACACAACATAAAACACAGATATGACAGTAACTTAACATGTAAAAACATGACATAAAACATGTAACAAATGCAACCTATCATGTACTAATAGATGTATCTACACATTGGTCACATATTTGGCTATTGTTTACTCATAATATTGCATTTGCAAGGCTCCTTGCTCAAATAATTCGATCGCGAGCACAATTTCTTGACTATTTGATCAAGAAAATACATATGGACAATGCAGGATAGTTCACATCTAAAGTTTTTTAGGATTATTGCATGTCAATCGAGATTTTTGCAAAGCATCATGTTGGCCACACTCACACGCAAAAGGGGCTAATTAATCTTTTATCAAAAGGCTTCACTTGTTTGCAAGGTATTTCCTTATGAAAACAAAGTTAACAAATTCTGCTTGGGGACATGCCATATTACATGCAACATTACTTATTCGTATAAGACTTATTGCATATCATAAATACTCTCCGTTACAACTTGTCCAATTGCTCCACCACAACGCACTAAAATGGGCCCCCAAAAGAGACTGAGAATTTATGTAGAATTTGAATCACCATCAATTATTAAATACCTTGAACCCATGACAGGGGATGTTTTCATGGTACGATTTGTTGACTGTTAGTTTGATGAGACAAGAAGTTCAGAAAATAATACATTTGTAAAATGTTGCAAATCAATTTCCTGATGCATTTACTGATGTTAAAAAAGTAACAAAATCACATATTCCAGCTGTAAATGCTCATATTGATATCCCTACCAGAAAAATTGCAAACATACAAGCAAATGAGTCTAAAGCACGTTAGAAGCGTGGTAGACCTCTCGGTTCCCAAGATAAAAATCCACGAAATAAAAAGGAGAAAAGCATGCAAGTTGACACTTCTGAAGTTGTTATTCTTAAAGAGCATGTGACAAAGATAATTGATATAACAGATGAAATAAACATAAAAGATGTTCAGGTACCTAAAAATGATAATAATAAAGACATCTCGATAAGTTGTGTCACTTCAGGAAAAAGAAGGAACAGACATGAAACTGTTGTTGACAACGTATTCGCACATGCAAAAGCTTTTGAAATCATAGAAGAAAAAGAGGATCATAAATAAAAATCTATTGACGAATGTTTTCGAAGAAATGATTGGCCAAAATGGAAAGTCGCAATTCAAACAGAACTAAGTTTAGTTAAAAAACAACATATTTTTGGACTTATTGCACACACGCCCGAAGGTGTTAAACCTATAGGCTACAAATGGGTATTTGTACGAAAATGAAATGAAAAAAATGAAGTGGTGAGATACAAAACACAATTCGTGGCTCAAGGATTCTCCTAAAAGCCTGACATTGATTTTGAGGAGACATATTCTCTAGAAGTGGATGCAATTACGTTTCGATTTTCACTTAGTTTGGCAATATCAGAGGGACTTTACATACATCTAATGAATGTTGTTACAACCTATTTATATGGTTCATTGGATAGTGATATCTACATGAAAGTTCCTGATATAGTCAAAATGCCTGAATCATGCAAGTCAAAATCTCGAGAAATGTTTTCAATTAATTTACAAATATCTTTGTATGGTCTCAAGCTATCTGAACGCATGCAGTGCAACCATCTCAATGAATATCTCTTAAAAGAAGGATATAGTAATGATCCAATTTGCCCATGCATTTTCATCAAAAACGTCAAAATCTGAATTTGCTATTATCGTAGTTTATGTTGATGACTTGAATATTGTTGGGAATTCATAA
This sequence comes from Flueggea neowawraea, assembly GCA_948243855.1. Taxonomy (NCBI): domain Eukaryota; kingdom Viridiplantae; phylum Streptophyta; class Magnoliopsida; order Malpighiales; family Phyllanthaceae; genus Flueggea; species Flueggea neowawraea. Next base: position 8,777 of record CAODLS012837243.1, read on the forward strand.
GAGCTATTAGAGACGGTAAGATATTTGAAAAGTTAATTTGAAATGAAGGGCTAGGGATTTTTTTTTGCCTGAGTCTTCAGAACGAACACTTATCTGAAGGAGTTTTTGCTCACCACCAGTTGACTCATATTAAAAAAGGTGTTGAAATGGTTTAACATGGATAAGTTGCATCTAATGAATTCTCCTATGGTTGTTCGATCTCTTGATGTGAAAAAGGATCCATTTCATCATCGAGAGGATAATGACGATACACTTGGTCCAAAAATACCATATCTTAGTGCTATTGGTGCACTAATGTATCTTGCTAATTGCACAAGACCATACATAACATTTTCTGTTAATTTACTAGCAAGATTTAGTTCTTTACCAACTCGAAGACATTGGAATGGTGTTAAGCAAGTCATTCGATATATTCGGGGAACAATTGATATTGCCTTATTTTATTCAAAGAACTAAAAAACAGAGTTGATTAGATACATTAACGCTGGATATTTGTCAGATCCACATAAAGCTCGATCATAAACAGGATATCTGTTTACAAATGGTGATACTGCTATATCATGGCGTTCTATAAAAAATACACTTATAGCGACTTCATCGAATCGTGCTAAAATTTTGGCAATTCATGAGGCAAGCCTTGATGTGTATGGTTGAGATCTTTAATTCAACATATTCGAGAAACATGTGGTCTTTCAAACATAAAAGGAAGTCCAACGGTGTTGTATGAGGATAATGATGCTTGTATTACACAAATCAAAGGAGGCTACATTAAAGGAGACAAAACTAAAACACATTTCACCGAAGTTCTTTTTTACTCATGAACTTCAGCAAAAAACAGATATTAACGTGCACCTGATTCACTCTAGTGATATCTTGGCAAATTTATTCACAAAAGGCATTTTTGACATCAACATTTGAGAAATTGGTTCACAAAATTGGTATGGATCATCTCAGGGATCTCAGTTGATATTAGTGATGAAGAGATGCTAACATGATAAGGAGAAACTTGTGTGTTGTACTATTTTTCCTTAGGTTTTTTTCCCATTGGGTTTTCCTAATAAGGTTTTTATTGAGGCAATCTCAAGCACAATTCATACAAGAATATTGTATTTTTTTAAAAGGTTTTAATGAGACATATTCCATATTGCAATAGACATCCAAGGGGAAGTGTTATGAATACTTATGCGATGAATGAATGTCTATTGAAGTGCATTAGTACGTTAATGTTTATTAATTAAATACATTTAACTATTGAGTTAACTAAAACCAATATTGAATGAAGACATGTATCTACCACTCTTATTGATATAGCATAAGCAAAATGCCCATTAAATATATTTAATGATGAAATTGTAACAGAAACGTTACAATTATCATTGATGAGGAACGTGACAAATATTACTCCATCAACTCTATGCTCTATAAATAATGGCGAGACAACTTGCCGAGGGATGCTCTATTCTCCATTTCCACTGATACTCTGTCAAATTCTCTACTGACTTGAGCATTAGAGACTCCCCCGGAGAGCATCTCGACCTCATCGTGTTCTGTGTTTTTAGGTTTCAATGTGACATTCACATTTTCTGAGTGTTCGAGTTCTTATCACTATTGTTGTTCATTTTCTAAGGCAACAACAATTGGCGCCGTCTGTAGGGAGCTGAACGAAAAGCCTTGTTCGTTGATGATCAAGAAGAAGTACATCAATATAACATACAAAACTCACCATCATGCAAACATATTCGAATCATGCTGGTCATCCCGATGAGGATAAGAGGTGAGTCGGTGCTGGAGCGGAAGCCTCAGGAACTGCCATCCTACTGTTCCACTTGTAGATTATGAAGCACTTAGGAAGCAAAACGAAGAGAACCAGAAGACTTTGGCCGAGATGGAGGCCTTGCTCCAATAGCTTCTTCCTCAAGCTCAACTCTCACTCACGTTGCGCGCTTATGCCCAAAGTGCTCAAAGTTGAGGAGTTCTGAAGGGGCGTGATGTTGTGCAGCAAAGTCCATAAGTGCCACGATGTTTCTATTCTTGTTCCTGATGCTCGAGTCGAGGCCAAGAGAGAAAACTACCAGGAGTTTATGGAAAGTACGTGTAGAGGAGAGCCTAGGGTTCCTCTGAGGAAGGTTAAAATAGAACCCCAATCTTTGATGAGTGTTCGAGAAGTGGAAGACGTGAGGATAATGATAAGAAGTCTTCAAGAAGAAGAAGTTGGTTCCTGCAGATGATGAGCAGCAAAAAGCAAAAGCTCCTTTCACTAAAGAGGTAATGGGAACACCTATTCCCCCAAAGTTCAACATGCCCTCGTTACCGCCTTTCTTAGGAAAAGAGGACCTACACGAGCATGTTCAGAACTATGAAGCTATCATGATGTTTCATGGATGAAAAGATGTCATCATGTGTCGTGCGTTCCCAATCACGCTAAAAGATCATGCTCGATCATAGTTCAACGGACTGAATGAGGCATCTCTTTCTTGTTTTGATTAGTTAAAGAAGGAATTCATCAACACCTTCATCATTAACAACAAGCGCAAGAAAGACATTACGTACTTGTTGAGCGTGAGGTAGAGCGAGAAGGAGACTCTACGACAATACGTGGATAGATTCAAGAATGCCACTCTTGAAGTCCACGATCTACAACCTGGAGTAACGGTGGCTGCGATGTTGCAAAGGACACGATCGGTGCATCTACAGGTGTCGTTGTTCCTCGACCAACAGAAGATCTTGCAGAACTCTGCTTGCGAGCCAACAAGTACATCTTACAGGCTGAGGTCATGAAGATAGTGGTAGCTAAGGAGGACAAAGAAAATAAAAGGAAAGAGAGAGAGGCTCAGGAGGAGCCGAACAGAAAGGAAAAGAAGTCAAGAGACTCTATAGCACACTTCAATCCACGCTTCGAGAAGTACATGCCGTTGAGTGAGTCAATATCGACAATCTTGGCAGCGATAGAGGGATTCAGACTTATTACATTTCCCTCAAAGACTGACAAACCTTTGGGAAGGGATGTGGATGCCTACTGCAAGTACCCTGATGCAAGTGGGCACTCGACGGACAGGTGTCGAGAACTAAAAAATAAATGAAAACTTAGTTCGAGGTGGACACTTGGACCAATTTGTTGATGATGAAGCATCGAGAGGGAAGCTGAGCAATGCAACAAGGCATCGAAGAGGTAATGATAATCAAAGAAGTGATGAACATGGGGCCAACTAGGCATGCTTCCACAAAAAATGTCACACTTTTTCTTTTAAGTATACTTTAGATGGTGGTAAAAAGTTGAATACTTTGAGGTTTTTTGACTTTTTATTGTATAATTTTCTATTTAACGAGTAACATTCTTATTTCTCATGTATAAATAGCTACTTTTGTGAATGAAGAATAGGTTAAGGCAAGTCGAGTGCTTGGCCACACAAAATAGAAAAGGCTTGCGGGAAATCGGGCCTATGTAACCAAAAGTGCGAAGAATATAGAGTGAATCCGAGCTTTGGCTCCTTACCAACAACGCATAAGAAACATCTTGAGACCACTAGAATGCACCGTGAGTAAAAAATCTTACGAGTAATTGAGCTCTGAAAACAACTAAACCATGAGTATAAACGCTTGTGAGCAAACGGGCTCTCACGTGACGAAAACGTAAAGCGAGTAGAAAAGCTTGCGAGAAATCGGACTCTCACGTAACAAATATGTTAGTAGAAAAGCTTGTAGGAAACCGAGCTCTCACCAAGCGATGAAAAGATAGATTACGATGTAATAATGGAGCAGGAAGCTTATGGAAACCGAGCGCTATTTGTAAAACACGCGTAGTGGAAAATTGAACATCGCACATGAGTATAGATGACGAACACCCACTGATGGTAGGGTGATGAATAGTGTGTTTCATGAACGCCCACTGGTAGTGGTGGTGAAGTTCTCCAAATATGCTTACTGAACACCCGTATAATGGTGGGGATGATGAAGTCCTGAACATCCATTAGTGGTGGGGATGATGAGTGAACGTGTTTCCTGAACACCCACTAGTGGTGGGGATGAGGAATAAAATGCTTCCTAAATGCTACTGGTGGTGGGGTGATGAACAAAGTGCTTCCTGAACATCCACTGATGGTGAGGATGATGAATAATGTGCTTCCTGAACACCGACTGGTGATGGGGGTTATGAATAATGTGATGAAAATAGTGAACTTCGTGAGATGTAGTGGAGGTGATGAACTCTGTGAGATGAGCTAGAAAACTCTGCAAAGCAAGTTGGTGAAGCTCCACGAATTGATGCAAATTTTCCAAGTTGATGAACATCGTAAAGCGAGTTGGTCAACAACGCGCGATTGTGAACTCCACGAGATGGTGGAAACGATGAACTTCGCAAGTTGGATGATGACAATGTTGCTAAAGATGGACAAAGTTGAAGAGCTTTAAGAAAAGTCCTGCAAAAAAAAAACAACACTACAAAACAAAAAGGAAAGGGAAGAAAAATAGCTCTGTGCATATATGTCTTTGTTGGGTTCTTCTGCAACACACTAACACACAGAGTCAGCATGGCCAAACCCAAAGCTCCCAAACGCACTCTCGACTCTTTCGCTGTCAAACACATCAACAAAACCATTACACCTAGGGACTACGTGCTGATACGACCGACGGATCAGTCCTTCCCGATTCTTACGCGGCACTAATCGAGCGGTCGAATCTGACAGCTATGGCGTCAACGTTAGAGTCCATGTCCGGTGGCTGCCACTATCGGTCGAAGGAATCGATCAGAAGTTAGAGACAGTTTCATGGCTCCAAAGAGGTTTTCTTATTCGACCACTATGACATACAGAACGCTGACACCATTGAGGAGAAGTGTACGGTCCATAGCTTCAAACCAACCAATGCATCTGCATACAAAGCGAAACATGCAAATAATTATGAAGTGTACGGTGTTAGCCACCCATCGCCACCACCGTCAAGCAAGGCACAGTTAAAGCCGCTGCCAAGAACAAAAACAACACAAACAGACAAGAGAACAGAAAAGAAAAAGAAGGAAAAGAAGATAAGGTGAGACGAAGAAAAACCAAACCATGGAAGAAATAAACCGTAAATACAAGCAAACCATGAATGTTGAGGGTCTCGGATGGATGGAAGAACAGATGCAAAATAAGCACCAGTTGAAAAGGAAAAAAACAATTAGAAAGTCAGTAGTGTTTGATTCGCAGGAGTGAATCACGATGGAGAAGAAATGTAAATCGGCACTAATTGGGCAACCAATTAAAAAAGAAAGAAAGAAAAGAAATAAGACAAAATAGGAGTCAAAACTGGAAGCATGCATTGAGGAAATTGATTCGGGAAGAGAGGAAAGCAATTTCTGAGTTAACTTACTGGTTAGACGGAAAATAACACGCCAAGTCCCTGAGTTTTTGAAAAATAGTCACATGCACCTTGTTGAAGAAAATAATCACTAAAAAGCCCTGACCCAAATATTCGCAACGAACCCCAGCTTACGCAGATTTTTACTCTTGCCTTCGGAATATGCGAAGAAAAGAGTGAGGAACAATTGATATAACATAAGCAAAATGCCCATTAAATATATTTAATGATGAAATTATAACAAAAACGTTACAATTATCATTGATGAAGAACGTTACAAATATTACTCCATCAACTATCCGCTCTATAAATAGTGGAGAGACAACTTGCCGAGAGATGCTCTATTCTCTACTCTCATTGATACTCTGCCAAATTCTCTACTGACTTGAGCGTCGGAGACTCCCCGGGAACATCCCGACTTCATCGTGTTCTGTGTTTTCAAGTTTCAAGGTGACATTCACATTTCCCCGAGAGCATCCCTACTGTTCGACTTGCAGATTATGAAACACTTAGGAAGCAGAACGAAGAGAACCAGAAGGCTTTGGCTGAGATGACGACCTTGCTCCAACAGCTTCTTCCTCAGGCTCAACTCTCGTCCACGTTGCTAACTTATGCTCAAAGTGGAGGAGTTCTGAAGGGGTGTGATGTTGTTCAGCAAAGTCCATAAGCGCCACGATGTTTCTATTCCTATTCCTGATGCTCGAGTCGAGGCCGAGAGAGAAAACTACCAGGAGTTTGTGGAAAGTACGTGTAGAAGAGAGCCTATGGTTCCTCCGAGGAAGGTGATAATGGTGGTGATAGGTTGGTTTTGAAGAGAAATGGGCTAGTTTACAGGCGCTAGGATCCAAAACGAGCAAAAGGTAACGTTAAGGACAAAAGTGCAACTTCTGGGAAACATAGGGTAGTGGACCTTAACCTGGAAAATTAAAAAAAAAATTAATCCATGTAACGTCGCACAATAGGTTGTTATTGCTTCACTTCATAATCAAATAAGTAATTCCGCCGCACAATAGGCATATTCTCCATGTGAAGACCCAAATTCCAAATTTGTATAAATCACTGGGAAAAAAATTTATAATCTGGATTATAATGAATTAAAAATAAATGGGAATTGACCGAAATAAAAAGAGTCAATCGCAAATGAAAAAAAAAACCCACCAAAGCACGTGTCAGAATCGGAAGACCCACAAGTGAAGCAAAAGAGGTTCCTATCCGTACATTGAGCTCCTTCCCCAAAAAAATACTAGTGCAATGGGGTCCCCCTCCTCCGCACAAACAATACAGGATAGGTGGGCCTACCTTTTCCCATTTCTAGGGTTTGTTCTTCTCTCTGTTTTTGATTTTCTTTTTCAATTTAATTCTTCTTCCTCACTGCAACACTATATGGGGGGGGGGGGGGGGGGGGGGGGGGGGGGGGGGCGGGGGGGGGCGGGGGGGGGGGGGGGCCGAACGTAGTGTGGCAGTGAGGAAGAAGAATTAAATTGAAAAAGAAAATCAAAACCAGAGAGAAGAACAAACCCTAGAAATGGGAAAAGGTAGGCCCACCTATCCTGTATTGTTTGTGCGGAGGAGGGGGACCCCATTGCACTAGTATTTTTTTGGGGAAGGAGCTCAATGTA
>CAODLS012837537.1:0-38097 GCA_948243855.1 Flueggea neowawraea
TCAACACAGCAACAGCCATACCATCAAGACCTTATCCAAAATTACCATTTCCAAAACATCATTCCACACCATAAACCACATAGAAAGTTGCTACATTTGAAACAATATGCATGAAATTATGAATTAAACTAACTTGTCATCCGCCGGCTTCAATGCTTCCTTGGAGAGCCTAGCGGCTCCTTTACCTTTTCTGGTCTTCATTGTTAATATTCCCTGTATATTAGATCAATTTAATCAAATCACACAAGTCAACAGCTTTCATATCCAACCACATATAATTACATTTTCTTTGTGACAGGTAACACATACATTTACACAATTCAGATTAACAAAACAATAATTAAACAAACAATGGACAAATACAAAAGAAAATATCAAAATTTTTTAAAGTACCAAATTTTATGTAACTACCATTGAAAACATAGCCCAAAAAACACAAAAATATGCATAAGCAAGCAATTCAATAATCACAAAAAAAAAAATCGATACCCTTTCTGTACGAGCTCAATTCAACGCTAATTATAAAGGTGATAAACTGAAAAGAGCATCAAGTTTCAACTTATTCAATTTCCAAACAAAAAAAGACTATAAAATACAAAAATATTGAAGAGGAAATTAAAAAACAGAGCCTTCTGAGCAAAAAAAAAAAACTTAGAATCGACTAAATAAGATAGAAAGTGAATGAATGGAAGGCATAAGGGTAAATAAAGATAGCACCACCGAGAAGAGATTAGAGAGGGTTTACCAGACGAAGAAACGATCTTTGGAGTGAATGAGAAACAGAGTATTGCTTAGACCGAAACAGAGAGGTGTTCAGTGATCAAAAGCAGAGGACGTGAACCGACCGGATGACTGGTGAATTCGGTGAGTTTACCGGATCAGCCGGTGGGTTTTGTTGGGTTGTTGCCTCCTGGAACAGTTTGGGCTTACGGGGTGTAGCCGGTTTTCATCTTTGATGTGTTTGTTATTAATAAAATATTCCCCGCTTTTATTATATATTTTTATAATCTATTTCCATAATTACAATAATAGCAAGAAACATCTAGCCTTGATTTCAGCCTAATTTTACTTTTGGTTTAATAAAATATTCCCTGCTTTTGATGCTTGATTTTAAAAAGTGATTATCTCTTATTTCAACACTAATTTTTTAAAATATGATTATTTTGATTTGATTAGTGGATTATGAAAATGGTTTGGGATTATAAAGGACGAATTCTTAGTCCAATCTAATAATACTATTTAGGTATAATTTTTCAACTATTATTGTCAAGAAAATGGAACAAAATACCTATGAATTTGGGAGGAGACTAAGATAGAAAAAGATATTCTTTACGAAAATTTTATAATTTTTTCCCTCTATAATTTTTTATTGTTCTATATCTTTTTTTTTATCGGATTTATATAGCTATCCCTACAAACAAACAATAGTAGGGATAGATTAAGCCTAAGGGCAAGGCAAATTTACGAGCGGTATTAGGCCGGTTACAATCGAGTTAGGAATAGAGTTACCGTTATGCGTCCCGGTTCGTTAGCCCGGGCTAGCTGCGTCAGGCACGGGGTCCACTGGCCCCGCTCCTGACATGAGTCCGACGGCTGACATTTTTTTTTAAAAAAAATAATAAAATTTGATCGTTGGATCGTTTTGATCCAACGATCAGATTTACTCCAACGGTAATATTATCGTTGGGGGCTGAAAAATTACCATTTTGGTCCCTAACGACTAGTTTTACCCATTTTCCTATCAATACCTCCTAAACACATTTTTTTTTATCATTTCTCTTCCTCAAACTCTCTGAACTCTTAAAATTTCTCTCCATACTCTCAAGTTACTCCCACTCCAATTTTTTCCCCAAAATTATGGATCACAACAATGAAAATACTCAATCCTCCCAACAAAATAACCCATCAAATTTTTTTCAAACTATCAATGTTCTCAAAATAATCCATCAAATTTTTCCTCTTTCACCAATTATCAATTTAATCACAATGCTTCATTTTTCTTATTTTCATATCAATCCGCACTTTTCAATTTTAGTAATTTTTAAAATTTTACGTCCAATCATTTTTCACAAAATAATCTTTTTGATAATTTTTATTTTAATGTAATATTTTTATTTTAATAAATTATTTTTATTTGAATAAACTATTTTTATTTTAATAAATTTGGAATAAAAAGTATTAAATGAAGTAGTAGATAAAAATAAGGGATTAAAATAAAATTATATTTAGTGAAAAATTGAGTAGATATCATGTAGAACTCTTAAAGTAATTCCTGAGTTACTAATGAAAAAATTAAAAAGTTAACAACTAAAAATTTTAATAAAATAATAATAAAAATATTAAACAGTATTTTACGAGACAATTTTAGAAACCGTAAATTATGACTAGCCTTAAGTGCCGCCGCCAATTCATGCTATAGACATCGACAAGAAAGATATGTGTCCAATTTGACACGTCGCTATCTCCGCCAGCCTTATTTTTGACCCGGTCTTCTTCTTTTACTGCTGACATGGGCTGAACTGGGCTATAGCTTATCTCTTCCATTTAGGTTCTATTTGTTTGGTCATTTAGTCAATTATTTTGCAACACCTACTTGTTTGTTTCTTTTTAAAAAAAAATAAATTGAAAACTCCCATCAAACAATAGCTTCATTACATTAAAATTAGGGCGGAGCTACATGAGGCCACCTGCTTCTGCTGGAGGAGCGCCATAGAAGCCTCCTCTGGTAGGGCCCTAACCTATTAGTTTAAATGAACTCAGCATCTGTTGGTTTCATCGGTTGCAGGAAAGGTAAGACAGGGATGGCCTTATTTTGCCTTTTTTATTTTAAATCACAAGGAAAAAAACTAATAAAAATAAATAAATGTGTCATTTGGCCCCACAATTTAAAAAAAAAAAACAAAAGAACAGTGGGACAAAATGGTGCGCTTTCATTCAAAATCGACAATAACAGAACATAAGCAGAGCAGTGAAGACCATACCTTTGATTTGCTCTTTTGCTTCTCTTCGTTGCTTCGCACTCCACAACCATCAACGACCGGCGTCCACGCTGCACCGCCACCCTGCCTCCTTTTTCGACCTTACGTCATTCCATCCTGCCAACCGTTGTCCTTGGTAAGTCGATTTTTCTTATTTTTTAAAAAAATTCAGTTTATTTTTATTTAAGGTTAAAAATTGTTGAATAATTAATTGATAAAATTGTAATTTAAATTAGATAGAATGTAGTATATGATTGTTAAAATTATGAATGAATGGACTTAAATTTTGTTTGAATGAATTTAAATTAGCTAGATATTTTTAATTGCTAGGTGAATCGGTTTGGATGCACTTAATTTTATTAGAACATGACAACACGTCGAAATCAACTATCATTTCTTCGCTCAAGTGTGCAAAAATAGTTACATAATTGGGCGATGGTGGAATATTATTTTGGTATTTTGATTCTGGAGGAATTAATAGAATGATCAATTTGTTATAATCTAGGTAATTGAGAGAGTTGCGTAAACTCACAAGTTTGAGTCTCAAAATATAAAACTTCTCTGAGCAAATTTCAAAATCTTCTAGAGCAAACATAATTTTGACCCGTTTGAATAAGTGGTTCACAGTGCGTTTTGCACCCACTAACACTAGACATGTTTTCTTCAAATTGGAACCGGTGAATCGAATTGGTCAAAGGTCAAAATTAGAATCGAATTAAAATTAGAATCGGTCGATCAAAATCGAAGGATTGTTGTTCAAGTTTCGGTTCGACCTCTCCAAAAACCATGAAACTAGCGGTTTGAACCCCATTTCCTTTTTTTTTTATTTTTTTTTCATCTCTATAAATATCCTTATTCTTACCAATTTTACACCATTCATTCTCTCTCAATTACAATCTCTTCTACATTCACACTCTATCTCTAAATTATTTTTATTAATTATTTATATATTTTATTATTATAATTACGTTTTTTATATTTCTCTAAGTTATTTTTTGCTATTAAATTTTTTTAAAATTTCTTTCACTTTTTACTATAGTTTAACTTAGTTATTTTGTTATTTCATTACATTTAATTAATATTTGTCTCATTAGAAAAATTTTAGTGAAAATAGAAATTTTGAAAGTTTTGAAATTAAAAATATTGAAACTCAAGAGAGTCAAATTTAACCAATTTCCACCCAAAGAGATGAGAGGAAGAGGAAGGAAGAGTTTTTAGTTTCGATATTTTTAAAACTCATTTTAAGAAAATTCCTAGTGTTTTTTTATTTTGTTTAAAATTATGTAATGTAATTACTAGTAGAATAGTTAATTTGTTTAAAAATTATTAAAAAAAATGAAATACAATGTATTATCAGTATTATAGTTAATTATTTAATATAATAAAATTTACAAATCGAAAAAATAATTGACGGGATAAAATAAAGGGTTAAAAATAAAATTTTTGGAAAAAAAAAAAGAGAAAATCGAACTTAACCGAAATCGGCGGTTAAATCGATGGTTGAACCGATCAAAACTGGTCAAAATCGATTAAAATCAGAACCGAATCAAATCAAACTGTAAAAACTGCGGTTTAGTTGTGATTTCTCCATTCTAAAAATCAGAATCGCCGGTTCTAAAACAGACAACAAGTCTAACTAACACCTAAATACTGTTACTGAAAATTTTATCTAAACGGGCCATTCGTTAAGCAAGTACAAATTGTAAAACAGATATAAAACTTCTAACACCTTTAATTAAGAAAAAATATAATTTAAATTTGAGCTATATACCAGAAAACTAACAACATGAACAAGATCAAAAGTGACTTAAGAAATTTATTGCCAGTGTCACCATTAAAACGAAAGTTGAGTGGTCACTACCGTAATAAAAATCCCATGGAGCCGAAGGTTATTCACTTCCAATCCTAAAACAGCATTCACCTAGATTTTCCCACACCAACTTCGACCACAGCCATGCAAACGCAACACAAACACACTACTGGACCCCACATCCAGATAACTTGAAGATAAGCCACCTGCTTCCTACACCCTCAGATAGATACTATCCTTCATCCAACGGCTCACATTCTCTTTCCCAGATAACAACCCAAACTTCCACTTATTAAAACTTCATTTTGATCTCACCCACTTCCCACAACACTGAACCAGAACCACACTCACTCTCCTCGCACGTTAGTCTCCTTCGCCATGGCAACAACCGCAGCTGCAGCCACTTCCTCATTCATGGGCACACGTCTCCCCGACGTGTACTCCAACTCCGGGCGTGTCATGGCTCGGTTTGGGTTTGGAAACAAGAAGTCCGCACCCAAAAAATCGTTCAAACCAAACTCTGACCGACCGTTGTGGTACCCGGAAGCAAAGGCTCCTGAGTGGTTGGATGGGAGTTTGGTTGGAGACTATGGGTTCGACTAGTTCGGGTTGGGGAAACCGGCTGAGTATTTGCAGTTTGAGTTGGACTCCTTGGACCAGAACTTGGCCAAGAACCCGGCTGGTGACATTATTGGGACAAGAACTGAGACTGGTGATGTGAAATCGACGCCGTTTCAGCCTTACACTGAGGTTTTTGGGTTGCAGAGGTTTAGAGAGTGCGAGCTTATTCATGGAAGGTGGGCCATGTTGGCCACTCTCGGTGCTCTTTCCGTCGAGTGGCTGACCGGTGTCACCTGGCAAGATGCTGGCAAGGTATGCACTCTTTTTTTTTTGTTTAATCTAATTATTTAAACACCAATTATATATTTTTTTGGCCACAAACACCAATTATATTGTAGTCAAGAATATGGCTATATCCATATTTTAATAATTGAAAAAGGGTAATCATTTTTTGAACATGGGTAATATAAAAATTAAATTTAAAATTATAAATTAGAACCGACGATTTTTGACACGAATAAACTGTTTGCGGACATACATTATAAAGCACAAATTCTATTATTTTTGTTTGTGGTTACGTGACATATAATCAAGTCCGATTGTCTAAAAACATATAGATGATAAAACACGATTACGATATATAAATACAAATCGACACCACATCCCTATGGCCTCTAAAATTTGATCTCTCAATTTGCCAAGAGTTTGTAAAATATGACTGAATATGCAATATGATATTTAAACGAACCAATTTAGTTCTTCTTTTTGGCTATCGTCAGATAGAAAAATGTAGATTAATGAAAATTGGTTGTTAATTTCAGGTGGAGCTAGTGGAAGGATCATCCTACCTGGGACAGCCATTACCGTTCTCACTAACCACATTGATCTGGATCGAGGTATTGCTAATCGGTTACATCGAGTTCCAGAGGAATGCAGAGCTAGACCCAGAAAAGAGATTGTACCCAGGGGGCAAGTTCTTCGACCCTCTCGGTTTGGCCGCTGACCCAGAGAAGAAGGCCACTCTTCAATTGGCTGAGATCAAGCATGCCCGTCTTGCCATGGTTGGCTTCCTCGGATTTGCAGTTCAAGCTGCTGTTACCAGCAAAGGACCAGTCAACAACTGGGCTAGTCACTTGAGTGACCCTCTTCATACTACCATTATTGACAATTTGTCATCTTAAACATGTGCAATTAGCTTGGTGATGTTAACTATGTATGTAAAGATTCAGAATATGTGACGACGAGGATTTTTAATTAAGCATGAGATCATGGTGTTCTCGCACTTTTTTTTTGACCAATTAATTATGTGATCAGTAATTAGTTTGATTGAGTTAATTAAGCACAATTTATTTAGCTTGTCTGATTAATACACTCTCTACTGATAAAAAAAAAGATTAATACACACTCTCTCTCTCTCGTAGTGGTGATAAACTTAGCTAAGAAACTAAACTGAAACGGTCGATTGCCTAATTATATACTCAAAAACCACATGTTTTGGTCATGTACATAGATTTATTTTCTTAACTATGAGAAGTACATGGCATGTTTAGTTGTGAAATTTTTTTACTTTTTTTTAGAAAACTAGGAAACAGAAATAGAAAAATAAAAAAATTGTTCATGCAATTCTAAAATTTTTCATTTTTTATGTTATTTTAGAAAAAAATAAAATAGAAAATAGAAAATAAGAAACAAAAAACTATTTTTTCAACTAATCCTAGTTATAGATTTTATGTTCATTTTAATGGTTTATACCTTCTTGTGTAATTCTTGCTCATTAAAGACATTGAAGTTAATCTCAGTTTTTCTTTTTTCTTTTTTTTACTTTTGGAAATTTGAACTTGTTATTGTAGTACAATGTTCTCACAATGTCTAAGAGTTGAGCCAAAAAATCATTTATAAGTATATTTCTCTCTTAAACCACTGAAACGCTTTTTCAAAAATAAAACTATGAAGGCTCATGAGCCCAAAGTAGACAATACTTTAGTAGATGATCTTAGTGTGCTATCGTCGAGGACATGTTGCACTGCACCGTCTGTGAGAACTCAAGTAAAAAGTTGTCAAACTAAAACTATATTTCCAAGACCCTTAGCCTCAACTAGGGGCTATTGTAGTGTTATGCTTCTATATCACCTAAGAGTTGAGGCTACGTAAAACCGGGCTTATGAGTCTAGAGCATACTATACTTCAGTGGATAAACCTAGTGCGTGATTGTCGAGGGACATGATTTATAACAATTATCATCGTCTGTGAAAACTTGAGCAAAAAACTGGTGAGTTAAAGTTGTATGCCCCAGGCCCTTGACATTGACTAAAATAAATAGTTTTACATTCATTAAATTTTAATGCCATATATTTGTTATTATAATGAGATGAAAATTATACTATATAATTTGGCCAAAAATAAATAATGCTTGTTTTGATAAAAATTATATTTGGCATATATCATATAACTTACAATAGATAATAAATTTTTAAATGATAAAAAATGATATTGATACAATTTTTAATAAAACAATATTATATGCTACTAAAAATCACATATAGTAAATTATAATAATAAAATAATTGACATAACAACATAAATTTGAAGGAAAAATATATAATGTTGCTAAATGTTAATTGAGAAAATGAAAGCTGGTGCTTTTTTTTCATTTCACAATTACAACATAGTAAATTATTATCTACTATTATTTAATACTCTAATTTTCACTTTCTATAATACCAATTTTTTATTTTTTATTTTTTTCTCTCTTCTATCTTCCCTAATCCCTTCTTTCTCCTCCATTTTTGATCTTCAAGTTTGTCGTCGCACCGCCCTCTTCTTTTTCCGTCTTCTTTTCCTCCTCTGTTTGCCTCTCCTTCTCTGTCACCCTCTCTGTCACGTCTCCAACTTCACTTCCCCTCTCTTCTAGCCTCTATCTCTTCGTCTTTTTGTTTTTGAGTTGTAAAGGCGATGCCGATTTGGTTGACGACACCATTTATTGCTTGTCGTTGACGCCCAATCTGATGATGCTACAAAAGAAGCTCCTCTTCTCCAATCTCGATCATGGCCACAGTTTTCTCCTCTTCTTTTCGCTGTGCTGCCCTCTTCTTCTCTCGATCTCGATTGCAGCGGCACAACTCTCTTCTGTTGATAATTTGAATTTGAACCAGTCAAAGAGGTGGAACCTGGTTTGGAAATGGCTTGGTTTTGGAAAAGGATGCATGTGTTCTTATGGCTAGCTATGAGAGGACGGCATTTGACTAATGCTTGCATATTTCAAAGAGGTTTAAGCTCCTCCAATATGTGTCAGATTTGCTATCAAAGTATTGAGACTAAATCAGTCTCGTACTCTTAATGTACTCGTTTGATTAATATTTATGATTTATTCTCATTTATTCGGCTGTGTACTCGATATGAACTCCTGTTGTACTCAAATAATAAAGAAAATATAAAGGTTTTGGTTTTATACTCTATTTTATTGGTGTTTTTATTGTGTATTTTTTTTTTGTTATTTGTACTCGTGTTATACTCCACATGTACTTAGTTATATTAATCAAAAAAGTTTCAGTTTTATTGCGACTCTAATTGCACTTGTGTTATTTTCCACATGTACTAGGTTATGCTAGTAGAAAGAGCATTCATTAACACTAGTTTGTACTTAAGTTGTACTTCACATATATTCGGACTTTACTAGTCAATAAAACTTTCATAACACTACATTAATATTGTATTGAATGTAAAAGATCGTATTTCCAATTTTTATAAATTTTTAATTAATATTATATTATAAAAATTATTTTTTATTTTATTATCTATTTTTATACATCACCCATGTTAATTCAAAGGAGGCTTTAAAAAAATAGTGCTCAAGTTGAATATTTTATTTAGTTTGAATATTTTATTATAAAAAATAGTAATATACATTGTAAGAAAATTTAGTTACATTTTTTATTTTTTTACTATTCAATATAGTGTTTCAATAAACAAATCAAACTAATTAAACACACAAACAGAATCAGTCGTCACCACTACGCCAGCCCATTATCTCTACTGTGCCCTCGCTCACCTCCATCTGTCTCCTCCTCTGCCTGCTTCCCACATCATCTCCCCGCGGCCTTTTTTATCAGGTTAGTCCTATCTCACAACCTCAGACTCACTTGTTTAAAAGCTTCAACACTGTAGAGTAGGGCGTATTCTGCTATTCTGAACTTCACTGTATTCTGTTGATTCTGGCTCTGTTTTAATTACTGGGGAAAAAAATGTGGATGCATTATCCCAGCTGATGGGTTGTTAGAGAAGTCTTGACCAGAAGAAACATGGTTTACTAGTACTGAAGATGACCAATATGCTTGATTACTTGTCTACATCAACACAGGCAGACATCATACTCAGTAGTTTTTATTATTTTTGAGAAATTTGGTGTGGTTTTTGTATGAGAAATTTTGATGATTTTTTTCAATTGTCATGAGAAAGTTGGGATCTCTCTGCGAATTCATTTAGTGGGTTCGATGATTTGTTGGATCTTATTGCATTGAGAATCTTGGATTTTTTTTTTGTTTATAATTCTACTTATGTAGGTATTGATGGTTGTGCAGATGGCCTTAAATTATCTTGTCTAATGCGCCTGATATTAGAATGGAAACTCGTTCTTTTCTGTGGGATTGCGCAAAGAAACTTTTCACTGTTGAGCTTATAGGGATTACTGTCACTGATCGTCATGCCAGTATAATTGCGGTGCGGGGGGCTTCTATGTCTCCTGCATTTAATCCCAAAACTAATGCCACTTCAGGATTATCAATTGGTAATGAGTTTTGGGAGAGTCTAGAAGTATTTGTCTTTTTTAAATACTTTTATTATGTCTGATTGTTGATTTTTTCCTGGTTGGTTTTGTGGCAGACAACCGTGTTCTGGTGGAGAAATTTTGCCTTGAGAAGTATAAGTTTTCACATGGTGATGTTGTAGTCTTCCGGTATGTCATTCATATACTGTTGACTGACCAATTTTTGATACTAGTAACATTTAAAAGCAATTAACCTCCATTAGAGTGTTGATGGAAGTTTATGAGATGTAGTGTGTTAGAAATTGGAGATTGTTGAACCTTTTCATGTTGAACAATAAGGATTTTGGTTGGGACAGAAGAATTGGTGTTGGGGTAGGACATCATGAAACCCATGAAAGTTCTTATGATATCCTTGCTAGTAACTGATGTAATTCTATGTCAGGACTCATTGGACCTGTTTGCTTTATTCTTGCTTTGAGCTAGAATTCATAAGCTATAAATCGCCGTGGCTTGAAGACTCTCTTAAATATGGGTTAGGTTGGTTTAGTTTGTTAAGATGGATACAAATTGTTGAGTGGCTCCATGGTTGGTTTATTTGATCCTCATTTGTTTTTATCTCTTTACTTTCAACTAAAACTGACTTCAATGTGATGAATTCTGTCTTGGACTTATATTGTTCTAGAATTTAGCTGAAGCACGTTATGGATTGGGGATTGAAGGGAATGAATTTTCAGATATTTCAGCATAATAACATATGCTTTTCTGTTTGCTTTCTTCTTATAAGGAGGATTGAGAGTGAATTTATTATTAGGATATGTACTTACCTGGTTGTCTAGGAAATTTTCCAGACAAACATCTCTAATTTTATCTTCCAGTTTCATTCATTTTTATGTTTGCCTTGCATTATCTTTAGTTCTAAATAATAACTGAAATGATCTATATTCAATATTCACTTAGGAATTGTTCATTTCCAAATATACATTGCTTTGAATGACAAAGATTACTTTATCCTTACAAATTATGAAAAAGCGAGATGTTACAAGTTTAGCAAGTTTCTTCAAGTGTTAATTCAGGTTGCATTTTTGACTCTTAACATTGCTGGCATTGTTTCATCGCGTAGGTCCCCAAGTAATTACAAGGAGAAACAAATTAAGAGAATTATCGGACTACCAGGAGACTGGGTTGGAACTCCATCACATGATGTGGTCAGAATACCAGATGGACATTGTTGGGTCGAGGGAGATAACTCAATCGCAAGCATGGATTCAAGATCGTTCGGGGCAGTAAGTTATACATACAACTGTATTTGTAAATTTTTACAAGTACATGATCCATCATGTGGTTTGAGCAGATAATGGTTTCTGTCATAACTGTATGTGCTCTTACTTAAAAAACTTTTCATGACAGATTCCTATGGGTCTGCCTAATGGAAGAGTAACCCACATTGTATGGCCTCCTCAGAGAATAGGCAAGGTCGAAAGAAGAACTTCTGAATCCGCAGTTACTCCCTCTGATTAAGTTTCTGTAGGAGCTCCCCTTGCTTTTTGATGGAGAATACAACTCACCGATTCCTTGATAGTCATATTTTCCAGCATTCTTTGATTGGATAATCATGCTTTTTATTGTGAAACATGATAATTTTACATTCATCGTCTTATTTATAGCCAATTAGCCAGTCAGTTTAAAAGGAGAATTCACATTTTTCTTCTTTAATTTAGACAATGGATGCTTTATCTTTGGTTGGTTATGCATTACCATCTGTGTCAAATTCTGTTTCTAAACATGGAAAAAGCCAGGAATTTCTTAGTGGATTTTTTGGCAAGTCATTTTATTTTCTCCATCGAGAATCAAACTCTCAACTAGTTGCTGAAGTTGGTTCTAATACTGATGAGCTAAAGAACATAAACTAAGAATTTCTAAGTGGTTGCATTAGAGATCCTGGTTGAATTTCTAAGAATTTATGGGAAACTTATTCTCGAGTTGTTACCTCTAGAAACAACTCTAATTAAAAATTAGAAACAATTCTAGTCTAGAGAGTATTGAAAGCTAAATATTATTCCAAGATGATTAAGCTAAAAACAACTATAATTTCTTCTCCGTGACAGAGATTTGATTGGATTAAGAAAATGGGTTTTGGAACAATAACTAATTTTTTTAAAAAAACTCCCAAAGATTAGTAACTATTTCATCATATTCTTCTCTGACGCCCATCCAAATCACAAGCATCAGTAGAAGATTAGATTTGCAATAATACATAATTTTTTCAATATTACGCAACTTTTTCTGTTTTAGAAATTAGATACATTGGTGATGGAGGGATAGTAACAATGATAATATAAAATTATCATTTGTAATTATATCAACTATGTTTTTACCGACAGACATCCAAATTTAATTAATACAGATTTTAATATAAAGATATAGAATTAAATAATATTCAGAAATTAAAATTCCTCTGCCTTAGTATATACACACGTGTGTGTATATATATATATATGCGCACAGGTTAGGTGGTGACGACTTAAATGTTACATTTTCAGCTTTTGTGCGTCTCCGTGACTTTTAACTGCTTTGTAAGATCAAAATCAAACTTCTCTTCTATCTCCTCGTTTCTTCTTTCTCTGAAATCTGCATTATGAATTTGATCTTTGATTCTGATTCAATTTCGCTAATTATTGCTTGATTATGTTTCTGGGTTTTTGTTGATTTTATCAATTAATCAGATAGTGATTGACGAGTTTTTGGTGGTTTGATGTTTGAGTGATAAAGATAGGTTCTCGATATCGTCTGATAGTGATTTAGATGGAAATTGGAGGACATGGGGAGGCTGTTTTTGATCAATTTTGAAGCAGACTTCTATAGTTGTAAACACTGTCATGCCCATCTTGCTCTAGCTGAGGACCTCATCTCCAAGGTTCTTGTTTTTTTCCTTGTCTAAATCTTATTTATCTGTTGAAAGAAATTGGTTTTTTGTATAATTTATGCTTGAGTTTTTAGTTAATATTTGGACATGAAGGAGGTAAAGGAATGATCCACTGATGATGAATCTGGAATAAAATGAGAATGATTGTTAGGAATTGCCAAATGTGGAAAATAAGGAAAAATAACCAACCTTTTGTTTCCCTTCTTATTTGGTTTGGCTAATTTTGCGCATGTGAGGGTGGATTTTGTAGAATTTTCTGTTTCAAAGTTATTTTAGTAGACCAATAAACTTATAGTCTAGTGGTACTAGAGTTGTCTCCCATATTGAAGCTGGTTTTGGAGTCATCTCTAGCACTGAAGAGAGGAGTGTTAGATTTTCGGTAGGAGACAGTGTGTCAAACAGAAAAGTTATTTCGGTTATTTGGATTATTGTGCACGTTGTTTAGCAAGAGAATGTTGTTATATCCCAATTCTTGGTTTCACCTATTAGCTTAAACTATACAGAATTCGATTACCACATTCCTTACAGTTTAAATATCCTTCAGTAAGATTGTGTTGGTGTAGTTTGTATGTAAGCTATGTATAATGCTTGACATATTACCATAGCTAAGGGGGGCATTGATTTGTTCTGCAATTCTTTCTTATTTTGGTTGCATAAACTGAAAATCCTTGCCTAACTGTTCTGTTTTTGGTGTGTCACATGGGATGAGATGATGCTACCTTTTAAATGTTGCGTTACAAAATTAGGGGAAATTTCTAACTGCTTATTTCACCCGTCTTCTAGTCTTTCCGCTGCAGGCATGGAAGTGCTTATCTCTTTGATAACGTGTAAGTATTTGTATGATTTTGGTATCCAATACAAGTTGAACTTAGGCGTCCTTTTGAGTTTCAGAATCCTTTTATTTTTTATTTTTCCTGCCTATTTTTTGCTATGCCACTTGCTACATGCACACTGCAAAGCTTTGTCAACAAAGCAAATCAAGGCCGTGGTGTTCCTGATACTAGATAAAGCTTAATCACTGAAAATGATTATAACTTATTGACTGTTCAAAAACTAAAATGGAAAACCTTACGTGCCTGACATAAGAATTAGCCAGTTTTTGCTAAGCTGATCACATTCATTTACTCGTTGGATAGTCTCATCCTTGTTCTGTTTAATGTAATCTGTCTCAGAAATGGGGTTGTAAATTCCAACTAAAATGCTGCTTCTATCAATGCCAACAGTGTGAATGTCACGGTTGGAGAGAAAGCAGACCGACTGATGACAACAGGAATGCATATGGTGGCTGACATATTTTGTGTAGGCTGTGGCTCCATTGTAGGGTGGAAATATGTAAGATTGATGCTTTATGCATGTATGAATTGTGAATTTGTGCTGTATTCTGACTGGAAGTTGTTGAATCGGTTGCCAATCTTTGTCATATTATTATGATTTTCTTTTGTTTCAGGAGTTTGCATATGTTAAGAATGAGAAGTACAAGGAAGGAAAATTCATTCTTGAAAGGTAGCTATTGCTGTGAAAAATAGTTTAGTGGAATTGCTTCAATGTTTGAAATTGCATTTCAAACGTTATGCAGGTTTAAGTTGCTGGGTCCTGATGGAAGCCCCTATAGGTTGAGTCTAGATGGTCTTGGAGATGGAAGTGATGTTGACGAAGATTAATCTTCCCTGAATTATTTTGGACTGAGAATTTTTTGCACGTTGTTTTAATGTCCTTACAAGATGGTGTGATTCTTCTTCCGCGCCTGTTTACAGACCCTTTTTGCAATTTCATTAGACAAAATGTTTGCTAACAAAAGTTAGTCTTTTGCATGTATCGTTTAGAAAGGCAAAGGCTTCAGGCTTGTCAACATTTTAAGCAGAATACATGTTTTAGTCCTCCAAGAAGGTTGAAGGTTACTTTTGCATTCCAACAAGTTCTTTATGTGAGACCTGAATCTCTGTCCTTTTGATAAATAAACTCCACTCAGAATTATATGCTAGTCATTAAAATGTTCAATGTCAATAAGCTAAAATCCAACAAAGACTTCAAACTCATGTTTTTTATAGTTAAGTTCTGTTCAATGTCAATATGCTAATTCCTAACTACTCAACCACACGGTTACTAGCTTGGATGTGTTGACATTGATCAAATCTTCCTGACTATAGAAACCAGCAATGAAAAACAGAGCTCTCTTTCTATACACAAATCAATGTCAGAGGCATCTATTGAGGTGGAAGTTAGACTGAGGTTAGTAAGTTTGAGCCCCATGTGAGGATGGGCTTTTCTATGACCTATCTTGATCTTTAGAGCCAGCCTAGTTGGTAATTTTATTCTCAAGTTCATTAGGCTTCTGCCATATCTCAAACTTGAAACTTCTCAATTTTGGAGCCTTTCTAGCTTATAAGTGTCATATTGAATTTGGGACAAGCTAGAAATGATGAATTTGGATGATGATTGGTTGCAATGACGGGAAGGAAATGGAAGAAGAAGACTAAATGTGGCCTAACAAAAGCATCCTGTCCTGTGCGCTAGAGGAAGCAAATGGTAGAAGAGTCCTCTTGGACACTGACTCCTCTATTCTACAATGTATAGTACTTCTAACAGTGACACTCACGTGGCTTCATGTTCTCACTATGGGAGTCCAATTATGGGATCAATCACATGCCCGCATGCCGCTAGATTCCTTGAACCGAACCGGCGAACAAGTTCAGAACTGGATCGGGAAAAATCGGAACAGAAACCAAATAATTCAAAATCGGAACTATAATCTGGCTGGGCAGTCCGAATCAAGTTCAACATTTTGGAAAACCGTGGACTGTTTAACCGGTAGTTCAGGTCATCTCCAACCACAAACATTAAAATGTAATAAGTTTATATCATAATGCAATATCTATAATAAAAATGACTTAAACTATCTTATTCTATTTTTAACACCAAATCAAATATTTCAAACATATTACTCTTTTTTTAATCCAAGCATATTCCAAGTATTATTTAACAATTTAAACTTATACTTCCTCCCTCTCACAAAGATATTTCACAATATTTTTTTCACACAGATTAAGAAAGTTAATTGAGTTATTAATTTTATTAGAGGTTTAAAAAATATCTTTATAAATATCTAATAGTAATTAACAACACAATTTACTATATATTTAAGTAGAGACAATATAGTAAAATATGACATAACTATTAATATTAAAAATACCTCTATATTGATACAAATATAAAAGGAAAAGTGACATATTTTTATGGGACGGAGAGAGTATTTAATTATTCCACTTATTCTTTCAACCAAAAATATATTTTGATATATTTAATAATATATAAATATTAAATATAAATATTTTTGTAATACAATAATTAAAATAAAATGAATTTGGACAAAAATATATTTTTTATTTATTAAATTTGGACAAAATAATTTTTATTTATGTTAAATTACATTGATGTCAATATGTTTATGTTTTAAATTTGTAGGACATCTGCTTTGTAAATTTTTTAAATTTTTTTCATAGTTTACTATAATTTTACAAAAATTAAATTAGTAATAAAATTTAATTATAATTATTATTTAATACATTAATTGTTTAAATATACAAACATACCATAAATTAAAATTAAAAAAACAAGTGAAATAAAAAAAAAAAAAAAAGATGAAAACCAAAAAACAATATGGCGTTGCAATTGGCGTCGGATTGGAGTGTGGAACCAACTCCAAAATACAATTTTTACGGCATTTTGGCGTCGGTTGCATATGCTCTCATGTAATATGACCATCTTATTTGATTTTCTTCACATCATTTCACTCTCAATCTCTCATTCTCCCTCAATATTTTCTACACGTTACTTATAATATTTCCAATTATTTTCAATTTTCATTCTACAATTTTCAATCATTTTCAATTTCACTTTCATTCTCTCTCAATATTTTCTAATATTTATTCTATTGCTCTTATTTTTAATTCTTATTATTTTAAATATTTATTATAATATAGTTTGAAAATTTGTATGATGTATCTTGTTGTTTATTTTTATTTTTGATAAATTCTACTTTTTTAGGAAAATTGTATTTAATGAATTGTATTTCTCATTATAAATATTTTTAATTGAATTATTACTTGCATTTTTCAAAATTTTTACTAATACTCTTTACTTAAAGACAATTACGCAATGTGTCGTATTCATTTATCATTAGAATTTATTTAATTTATTTAAAATTTGAAATTTTTTTAAAAAATAAACCCGTCGGAATTGCCTAAACCAAAACCGTTGAACCGAACTATCTAAACCAAAATCGAATCAAGACCTAAATTGAACTACCTAGAACCGTAATTAAATGGTTCGGTTCAGATTCAAGTATTCAACCCAACTCCTAACCCGAAATCAGTTCCTGAACCGTGGTTATGTCTACATGCCGCATATTTGTCTACCACTGTGCTGTGTTTCACCTTACTAACAAGAGTTTGGACTCGATATTTGATACTTGGGAGGACATTCGAGAGGTAATACGTTGTTAGCACAAATACACATGTTTTACTCCTTTCCAATTCAGAGTCTGAGTCTGAGAGAGTGGGTCCCAAGAAGAACAAATTTTAACCCTCACGTTTCACGATGCCCCACGTCAGGTGATTCAAAATCCTAATTTCGCAGTCAAATGTGGACTGTCCGATAAGGACCTGACACATCTCGAGGAATCCAACAGCTGACGTTTAAAATTGGGCATCTTCCGTTATGTCATTGTCAGGGCTCCCATTAGATTGGAAATGACCATTAAGGACATGGAGCCAATTATTTTGACCTCCGTCGCGTTTTTTGGCGACGGTTAGTCAAGCATCCTTGCACGTGCCTGCTATGTAGGAATGTTTCTTCCCCCCAATTATTTTATCTCTCACTTACAATTATACCCTTGGTTTTTTATTTAATTACATGCTTGCCCAATCATGATTCACCACGGATTAACCAAAATTTTAAAAAGAAAACCAAACGAAAATTGGGAAATCATTTTTCGCATAAAGAATTGTTTGTCATAAAGATGATATAAATGTAGAATTGTTAGTTAATTATTCAATTTTTTTGTTTCTTTACAAAAATGTATATAAATGTAGTATTGTTAGTTAATTATAAATATGATACTTTATTGTTGGGAGTACTAAACTTGGAGCCACATTCTTTTTTCTCATGTTAAAGCTACATCAACTCAAAGACGCATGTTTTATCCTTCATACTAAGATAGTCATGATGATTTTACTTTAAGTTTCACAAACTTGATATTTAAAATTAATCAAACTTAATATTTAAAATTAATCTGTTTCGTTGTTATCATTTGCTTCAAGCAATTAAATAGTGACAAAATGTCACGATCCGGTATAAATTCGTAGTGATCTTTAAGTAATATCTGACAATTAATAGACTTCCAACCACAAAGTCCAAAAATTTAAATTTGAATTACTTAAGTATCTAGACTCTTATACTTATAAACCGTTTTCATATTCTTATTGAGATTTTGGACAGGTACTCCATAGTAGCTAATTTAACCTACTAGTTTTAGGTACTTGTTTAGGTAGGATGTTACACAAAACATTATCATTAATAACAACAAAATTTTTTATTAAGTTTTCATATTCCTACACTTATTTGATGTGAGACTTCGGATAACTACTACACAGTAGCTAACTTAACATATTGGTTTCAACTACCTATTTAAATAAGATGTTACACAAAACATTATCACTAATAACAACAAAAAAGTTTACAAATATACATAATACAATTACATTATGTAAAGTAATTGTTGGCATTACACTATTGATGTATTGAATCTTGTGAATTGGAAGTAGAGGTGGTGATTAGTGTTTTAGCCTTACAATTATGTCATGTTTATTTATGTCTCACTTGATTACATATGACATAAACACTATTTAAATAAAAATAATGCTAGCTGTATTATATCATAATAAGAAGAAATTGACAAAATGATGGTGGTGATTTTTTTTATTGGTAGAGAACAATGACTTTGAAATGGTAAGAAATATAGACGTGATAGGCAATAGAGGTGGTATGTATTGTGATAGCTATAAATATAGACTTAATAACTTAGAAAAAAAGAAGATATTTTATCTTAAAATTAATCCATTTTATGTGAATTTTTTCTTGTTTCTTGTAATGGCTCAAAAAAGATAGGATAATCTTATATTTAGAAAAAAATACAGAATTAAACACAATACTAAATGATATTTGTTTATGGTATATTAAAAAAATATTCTATATTCAACAATATTCAAACTTATTATAATTTGAAGAAAAAAAAATTATTCTCTATATTTTCCCATGTAATTTATTTAGTACTCCATACAAATATACAGTGTGTCTAATATATTTAATTTACCATTCAATTTATCATAAACAAATAGCATAGGTAATTGAGTTATAGCTCAGATGAGTAATTTCACCACACAAATATGCGGTAAGTTTTGGATAATTAACTTTTGAAAAATAAATTCACCGTTTTCTATCGGGTAAAAATTCAAACACGTTTTAGATGTTAAAAAAAATAGTGATATAAGATAGTAAATACATGAAATAATGTCCATATCGTGATAGTAATAATTATTATTTGAACAGGATGGCAAACTCGTGATTATCCACTTTTTACGAGGCATTTCCAACCCCATTTGAAAAACTCCACCATTACGTTCCTTCTCTCCAAAGTCCAAGAAGAACTCCTTCAGACAAAAAAAAGAACACACAACACAGACAAAGCAGAGACCATTAGACCAACTCCCACAACGTCCAACCTCATCGCCGCGCTGCACCGCTCTTCTCCGTCACCGCTTCTCCACGTCTCTTCCGTCTCCCGAAATGGCGCAGTTTTGCGTCAACCTCAACAGCCAAATGTCGCAGATCAGGAAGCTTGTAGTGTATTGATTTTGTAATTGGTAGTATTAGGAGAGATGGTTACGAAAGAGAAGGATGATGAATTGGCATTGTTTCTGGAGCTCCGGAGGCGCGAGAAAGACAAAATTAACAACCTCCTTCTTCCTCCGCACTCCGACGTGTCTTCAGGTTGTCACTTGCACGACGTCGTTTGTTTGGATCTTGACTTGAGCCTCTTTCTTTTGTGATTAGTTGATTTTGTTTACTGATGTGGTTCAGGAGTTAATAATGATAACAATATTAGTATTAACAACAATAACTTTGGAGGATCGTGGCCGATATCGAAGATAGTGTTGGCGTCGACGATGCCGACTCGGAAGACCGCAGCAGAGAGGTTCTTGGACTCGGAGAACGACAAATCTGATTATGACTGGTATCTGTTTTTTGAATCTTCAAAGTCTCCGTTTAGTTAACTTTTGATTCTTTTTAGGAAATTAGTGTATACTATGATTGACCAAGTTAGAACGATCTCATCACTTGTACAGGGTCGGGTGGACGGTCAGTGTTTAAATTTTCACTTTCCAAGGATGAGCTTTTATTGTTCTGTAAATTAATTAAAGCATATGTACGGAGCAATGAATAAATTTTGTTAATTCAAGTTTAAGTTCAGGGACAAGGTGTTGTTCTTTTACATGTCGTCTCACCCAGAAATGGAAATTTCTACCTTAGTGCTGAAAATTATTCCAGTATAAATTACAAAAATGTGTGATATAATATAAGTGAACACTACTTGTTAAAATTTCCAAAATTTGCTACCTCAAATTATGAATTTTCAGTTGAATTAATGCATTGTCGATATTAATCAAGTTATGTTAATCTTGAAAAAACAAACGAAATTTTACTCTAGGTATGAACTTTCACACGAATGCATATGGGTTTCAAATTTTTGCTGGTTGCTGTATTCTTAAATAGGATTTACATTATAGTGATGCAGCCGTGTAAAACTGGAAAATTTTCCTTGCTAGCATAGTGTTAATATGAGTTACTCTAATTCAGGCTCATTACACCTCCTGGAACACCGATTTTTCCTTCTTCGGAAATGGAATCACAAAAATCTATGATGAGTCAGCTTGGGATGAGTAATGCTCGTGCCACTGTTTTAACGTCAAGGGTAAGAACCCTGTATTTGAATTCTGAATTCTTCTCAGTATTTGTTCCATGGTGGGATGAATCTATTGATTGCAGCATATCATGGTTGCACTCGGATGTGATTTCTCTTCCCTGTTTCTGGGTATATTTAGATTGCAGATTTTGTTCTTTTATGAACAAATTGGAGCAAGCTTATGTTGTTAGAGCTTGCAAATTCATGTTATTCTGCATTTGCAGCTGACAAATATTCTTGAAGAACCTGGTTCAAAGACCAATCCTGTGTCTAAGCGTATGACTGGTCCATCCTCACTGAATGCATCAACTACTGCTAACAGAAGGCCCTCTTTCTCCGGAGGGCAAAAATCTGCTACTAGACCGGCAACACCAATTGGTCGGCCCACTTTACCCGTGACAGCGAAATCTTCAAGACCTTCTACGCCTACTTCACGAGCAACCTTGCCTTCCAGTAAGCCTGCTGCTGCTAAGCCTGCTGCTGTGAGATCCTCGACACCTACTAGAGCCACTGCACGGTCCTCAACACCAACTGCAAGACCATCGTTACCAGCTTCCAGGTCAGCATCAAGAACAACGCCAACCCGCCAACCACCAACAACTTCAAGTGCTGCTAGTGCAGCTGCTCCTCGTGGTCGATCTTCCTCTGTGACCAAGTCAGTTCCCACAACATCAAAAAATCCAGTGGCATCTCGTTGCAGTTCTCCAACAGTCAAGTCTAGACCTTGGAAGCCTAATGAAATCCCCGGTTTCTCTCTTGATGCTCCTCCGAATTTAAGAACATCATTGCCAGAAAGGCCAGCTTCAGCCACTAGAAGTAGGCCTGGAGAAAGGTCAGCTTCAGCCTCAAGAAGTAGGCCTGGCAGTGCAATTGCTGTACCATCTTCTACTGAGGCAGCTTCTGGTGGAAGACGAAGACAGCAATCATGCTCTCCTTCTAGAGGAAGGGTTTCCAATGGCAGTACATCTGGCAATCGGATTTCATTTCCCTCTAAAAGTAAAGTACCAGCCAATGGAAATGATGATGTGAACCCGGTGTTAATGGGAACGAAAATGGTTGAAAGAGTAGTAAACATGAGAAAACTAGCACCACCAAAGCAGGATGATTCTCACTCTGCTCATAGTAATTCTTATGGGAAGTTATTTTCTCTTGATAGCTCTGGCTTTGGTAGATCACTCTCAAAGAAATCTCTAGACATGGCTTTGAGACATATGGTACGCAGTTCTTTTCCCTGTTGCATTGTACCACGCGTAACATTAGCTTTGTGACAGAAATTCAATGATTGCTTGTTGCTTCGAATCCTCTATGCATCACAATTTTGGTTGAACATAGACAGTGTTTCAAATAATATTACTGCCTTTTTGATGTGCTACTCTTAAGTACAGTGACTATAAGTGAATAAATTACATTATTTTAGTATCGTTGAGTTGAATCTTTCTTTTGAGCAGGATATAAGGCGAAGCATTTCAGGCAATATCCGGTCACTCATAACCAGCGTTCCTGCTTCATCCAAGTACAGTGTAAGGTCAGGAGGATCCGGATCCACAAAAAGCAGGACAATTAGTTTTCCAGATTCTCCCCTTGCCACTTGCAGCAATACAAGTTCTGAGCCGAGTGTCAACAACAACTCCTTTTTCTCCGACATAACAGAAATAGAAAAAGATCTTGGAAGTGAGAGGGGCAACTCTCCTACCAGTCAGCATGGAAGGTAACATCTTGCTCGAATTTCTTACGCTTCTACTGCATTCAACCGAAATCCGACACTGTATTTTTAATGAAGCGCCTCTACAACGGAGGAGCTGATGATGGTAGGGAATGTAATTGCGTTCATGTTCTTCGAAATGAAATGAAAATGTTAGCGGAACAACTTGTTGCATATATATTATGAGCATATTTATATGTCATTGTTCCGCTGTAATGAACAAATCCATGTTCTTTTTTTAACTTTTTTATTTGATAAGTAATGTGAGAAATATATTAAAACCGCATTTACCAAAACGGTGACCGGACGTAGAAAAATTTTAGGCTACTCGTAACTCACGGTCTCTGAAGTCGTTCTGCGGAACGCCTGTTTAGTGTTTTTATTATTATTTTATTAAAGTCTCCAGTTCCTATCCCTTCAATTTTTTCATCTGTAATTCAAGAGCTATTTTAAGAGTCTCGCAAGACGTCTACTCAGTTTTCTACTAAATACAATTTTATTTTAATCCCTCAACTTTTATTTACTATTTCATTTAATACTTTCTACTCTAAATTCATTAAAATAAAAATAGTTCATTCAAATAAAATAATTCATTAAAATAAAAATATTATATTAAAATAAAAATAATTCATAAAATTTAAAATTAAATTAAAATAAAAAATTATATTAAAATTAAAATATTACAAATAAAATATTAAATATTACATTAAATTAAAAATACTATAATACCTTTTTTTACAAAATTTTTTACAAGCGTATTCATGCAAACGTCATGTCGCGGGAGTCCTGTTCGACGTATATTTGTTAAGCATCGTTATGTCTTCCTTAAACTGTTGATCTTTGAGATACTCCATTTTTTCTCGTTCGATCTCGAGCCATTGTTCTTTTTTTTTTTTCTTTCTATTAGCTTCCGCCGTTACGAAAGTTTTGCGATTTAATTTTTTCTCGAACAATATGTCATCCAAAATGGACGCAACTTCGGAGACATCGCTTGATGTCCACTTTCTTTTCCCATGCGCGTTGCGTTTCACCTTTTACTTGGTTCTTGGCTTTTCGCCTTTGGCCTTATCTCAGCCCATTGGACGAGCCTCTTGGGTTTACTCTCCTTCGACGCTAGGATTGGAGGCATTGAGATCGAATGAGTCGGAGCTAGTGTAGATGCTTTGGACGTTCACTTTGGCTCTTTTTGGACCAGCCTCGAGGTCCATGGACAATGCTTCCCTCCATTTTGGATGATCACGTAAAACTTTCCAAACGTCATCGTGGAGGAATGGGTTTTCGCTTCAACCAAGTAGACAGCGCATGCTCGCTCCATAATCATGTTGTCGCTTCAACCGCTATGATAAGTCGAAGCAACGTTATTGTAGATGCCGTTAAATAATGTGACAATTTTGTTGAGTATGTGCCACCTATTTTTAACGACTTTTCCATAACGTTGTTCTCTTGCCTCCATCCCGTGGTTGAAGCGTGCAATCACCCGCTTCAAAAAAGAGTTGGTGTTTTGGTCGTTGGACATTTAGGGGTCTTCGGAAATAGCGATCCAACATTTAGCCAACTTGACGTCGTGTGGAGGGATCAACTTTTTATACTTGGCACCGACGTCGGGGCCGAGATTGCTTAGACCAATGTGGGCTCGGGGGTTCATTTCAGGAGTAGGATAATCCCCTTGGGAACCCGTCGTCGAGCACCTATCCAACAAGGGGATGTAAGGATTCTTTCGTGAAAAAAGGATTATTTTGTGAAAAAGAATTGGATGTAAAATTTTGAAAATTACCAAAATTGGAAAGTGCGAGTTGATATGTAAATGGGGAAAATGAAGCGGTGGGATTGAATTGATAGTTTGTGAAAGAGGGAAAATTTGATGGATTATTTTGAGAATATCGGTAGTTGGCAAAATTTGATGGGTTATTTTGAGAAGATGATTGAATATTTTCATTGTTGGAAATCCATAATTTTGGGAAAAAAAATTGGAGTGGGAGTAATTTGAGAGTATGGAGAAAAATTTTCAGGGTTGAGAGAGTTTGGGGAGAGAAATTAGTATTTGAAGTGTAGAAATGAGAGAAAAAAATGTGTTTAGGGGTATTTATAAGAAAATGGGTAAAATTAGCTGTTAGGGACCAAAAATGTAATTTTTCGACCCCCAACAGTACTCCAACGGTAATATTACCGTTGGAGTAAAGCTGACCGTTGGATCAAAACGATCCAATGGTCAGATTTTGATTTTAAAAAAAATTAGTGTGACTGGCTCTGCGCCTGACACATGTAGCTCTTCCTCCCGCAAGAGGACGGGCTATCTCGTCCCCGTAGACCGGGCTACGAACAATAGCCCCTTTTGTAACCCGATTACAAGCCGCCTTATAGAAGCACTTTCACACGATGTGTGACCTGCCGTAACTACCAATGCAGGTATAAAAATAACCCTGCAAGGTAAGAGAGTACATGATTGAATCCTTGAAGCAATTATAGTTGTGTCCAAGTAAAAACAGCATCCGGACACCGATACACATCATAGCCACTATAGCTCAAGCCATTATATTTGCATTTTAACAAAATATGGAATGTAAAATGCTTCTGAAGAAGTTGTTCTCAACACTTGTTTTTTTTGTTGAAAAACCCGCCGGTTCCGTGACTTCCAGAATCTCCCATGCTAACAATAACATGAACCATAAATCTTCCAAAAGGTGCGTTGCAACTTCCCGGTCATCAAATGTTGCCAGTGTTCAAAAAAATCGTTGTCAAAGTATGGCGAAGCCCAACTAAATCCAAAAGAAGAAAATATTGCACCAAACCTGTCTTGCAAAAGAACAATGAATGAGAGTATGGTCCTGGGTTTTCAAGGCTCCTCATGAGTCACAACAGGCCTCGGTTTGGAGCAATGTATTCCTTTTTAA
Source organism: Flueggea neowawraea (assembly GCA_948243855.1). Taxonomy (NCBI): domain Eukaryota; kingdom Viridiplantae; phylum Streptophyta; class Magnoliopsida; order Malpighiales; family Phyllanthaceae; genus Flueggea; species Flueggea neowawraea. The sequence continues at coordinate 25,648 of CAODLS012837537.1, forward strand.
AAGGAAATCGTGTTCTTTCTTGCAGGTTTTGGCCGTGTGCTCATGACAAGACGGTGAAGACAACGCTGCTATATCAAGGCAATAACAACAAAAAAAGATACGCATGTTTGGCTTCGATATCCCTTTGGTTTCTATATTGAAAATAAATAAACTTGGTTTGTGAAGGAAAAGACTTCAGCAATTTAGGGGTGTAAGCAATTTGCTTTGGGTGGTTTTTGGCCTTCTAACCAAACCGAACCCCAAATTCCTGTTGGAAAGAATTGAATTTGCATTTGAACTCTAAATGCGATTTGAACTGCCCAAATTAAATCATGTAGATGCAATTGGAAGTGGTCGGTTCTTGTGATTAACATCAATAATAATAGTCACTAAAAATTTAGTTTAACAAATAAATTTAAAGTTTAAGCTTGTTGTCACCTAAATTCAATGGAAAAAAAATTAAGGAAAAAATAATTTTCGATATTACTTTATTATAATTGTAATAGTTATAACATTCAAGATTGTCAAAAGATAAACATGTCTGCCAAAAAAACGTACAATTTTGCGGTATCTATTCATGCATACAACTTGTTAGCTCCCAAAATATTCATTAGAATATTGGAGCTAATTGATCATTTTTTTGAACAGGAATAATTCATATATTAACTTATACTACCCAAATTCCATTCCCTCCCTTTGGTAGGCTCGTTCTCACAACCTCAAGGTATGTGATTGGGAGTTAATTGATAATTTGTTTACAAGAAAAGTCTGCCAGAGAAAGTTATTGATTATGAGTTTTCTCTCCTTTTCATTCCAGTTATTGAAGCATGCTGTTAACCTCTTTGAAATGTAAACAGTAGATTTTCCTTAATTAAGTAAAGTTTGGCAAAAGGGTTGACGATAATCAGAGGTTTAAGGATGTGTTCTTGTACCAGACTCAAAATTTTCAACTGTGTTTAACTTAACAAGGTAGAAAATTCAGAAGTAGATGTTGCAGAACAAGCCATAAATTGACAAATGCCAATAAAAATTAATCACGCCTTTATTGATCTCAAATGGATAAGAAAGAATAGTCTGAAACAAAAAAGTCTAGGCGACAAATTTGGAGGTACTCAAGATGATTTCTAAGTTGTTTAATAAAATTCAATATTTAAATTTGCCGAAATATGAAGCTGGGTTTCCTGGCTCCTTTGACTACAGAGTTGGTGGCTATCCGCTGTGCTCTTGAGTTAATTATGGATAATTCCTGGACTGGTGTTATTATTCAGTCAGATTCCAATGTGGCGGTTTCTATTTCTACTTCTAGCGTACCTTGGAATGACCACCACCAGGCTTTGGTTTATCGGATTCGGCAACTTCTTGATTTAACTGGTGCTACACTTCAATTTATTCCTCGTAATGAGAATATATGCGCTGATTAGATTGCTAAAAATGGGTTAGTTCAGTCCTTTAGAATGCATAATTTTATTTATCTACTTAGACATATTCATTCTCTGTTGTATTTCGATAAATTTTTCAATTATAATTACGATATTTTTTTGTCGAAAATGAAGACTATTAATGATATGACATAAAGTACTATCCTCTTACTAAAAAAAATTCCTTTGCCAAATTGATTAGTTTTTTATATTTAAATTTAATAGTTATTTAGCTTTTAATTTTAATTTTTAAGGGGTTGATCTGACAAGTCAAGTTTTAATTTAATTGAAACACCGAAATTTTCTATCATTAGAATCACTAGCTCACAAAAGGTTAAAGTTGAATTCTTGAGCGAGGTGGTACCAAATGAATCCAATCTTCCTTTAAATAAAAACACTAGTTTAATTTGTTCAACTAGCCAATATTTAGTAACTGATTTTCAGTTTTAAGAGAAAAAGAATTGTTCAATTTTTCTAAATTTTTGATATTAAAGTCGTCTTTAATATTAAAAGATTAAGAGTTCAATAATGTGAGTAAAGAAAATTACTTATACAAAAAAAAACCCTTTCTCTTTGATGAAAGCTATTATGTAATTGGAAAAGCCTCAATTTTTTTCACTAGAAATCAAAATTTTAATTCTTGAATTTTGAAAACCATCTCAATATCGTGTTTTCTTATATATTAAGTAGAAGTGAGTTACAAATTGATAAACATGTTTTAGAGCTGAAATATATAATAGTAACATACCGAATAAATATGTTAAAACAATTTATCTAAAGCCTCAATATGAAACTATACAGAGTGCTTTTGAAACAATTTAATGTAATATCACTAATTAAGTAACATATTTATGTTATGTTATGTTGTGTTAAAGGTATAAAATATCCCACATTGTTTAGAAGCAATGGCCTCTTGAGTTTATAAGTTAGAAACAATTCTCCACCCACAAAATTCTTTTTTTTGGATGAGTTAGACCCATTTGAAATGCTATGACAGGTTTGACTCTAATGAAAGAAATAAATTTGTGCATTTGATAGGTATCTTTCTCTAGCGTCTTCCATTTGAACTTATTCCTAATAACCTCCCTTTCAAATATGAATCTCTTTTATATTTGGTTTAGTTTAGGCTTGTTTTCCTCCGATAAAAAACTACTTGACTATTTTGGCATCACTTTTGCACCCTCTAAATAGTGTAGGTTTGTTAGTAAGACCAACTCCAACCGGTAGCAAAAATAGAGTTAAACACAAAATTTGTGGAAAAATTGTCTCTCCAACCCGACTTCGCTTTTCTGCCTTTTTTTGAGATTTGCTATAGTGTCGCGCGGCATGTAGCAATGCAATTTTTTTTAATTTTTTTGTTTTAATCTTATTCTTATTTTGTCAAACCAAATAATTAATTTTATTAAACAAATAATTAAGAAAAATTAAATTTGTATATAGTTTGTAAAAAAATAATAAAAAATGTGATTTAAAAAGAATATCGAGAGAATATTCTTTTTTAGAGTTAAAAATAAAGTTTTGAGTTAGAAATATTTTTACAATTGATGCTATAATTTTGTAAAAAATTGCTATAAAATAGAATTTTGAGTTGAAGATGGCCAAACTCGATACTCGACTCTACTTATCTGCAAGCCTCACCTTTGTCACCATAGTTCTTCTTTTCGTATAGTGTAGACTAATCATAGGAGACACCAACCACTATATTTACACTTGTTTAAACTATCCACTGCATTTTTATAGCTGTCCATATTCTACGCAAAACTATCGACGCTAATATCACTTATATAAATCTCTGAAAACAAATGGTTGATAACATTGTTTAAAGAAAGGTTGTAAATATTTCACAATATTTCGTTAAAGCGAAATTTTAAATCTCTTTAGAACGATTTGCTCCAACATTTTTGTGAAGCAATACTTTTTTTTACATGTGAAGATGCCGTATTTTAAAACTTCATTTTAATAATATGGTAATTGTTTATGGTAAATTAGCTATGAAGAAGAAAAACAAATTACTATAAATTAGTAAATAGCATAATATAAAATGGATGATAATAAAATTAAAATAATATATTAGTTTTTAATCATATCCTAGTAATAATATTTACCAACCATAAAAGTGGATTTATAAAGGGAAGTCACATTTGCCGCCAGATATGATGACGAAGTTGACTATAGTAAATAAATAAGTGCACGATTTTAGACAGCAGCCTCATAAGTCATTAACTTCACATTAATTTAACACAGTCCAATGATTGTAACCCTCTCAGGTTCATATAGATTTCAATGGGATTAAAAATATCTACCATAAATGTATTTGATCTCTTTCGGTGGCTACTAGTATTGAATTTCCAAGTCAACAACATTAATTTGATTCAATTTTATAGAATTTTTCTTTAATAATAAAAATGTCGGCTCATTTAGTGGGAGTAAAGAAGAAAAAATATTAATAAGTTATTTTTCTAATGCCATATGTATTTATTTTTATTTAATTTCATGTTATCTTAGAGCATTTCTAATGATACTTTTTATTATAAAGTATAATTTTAGTATAAATAAAGAGCATATTTAATTATATAGAGTAAAAAAAATTGTTCTCTAATACAACTCTTTAAAATTTAATTGTTATTTTGTTAGTTCCCATTAGAAGATCAAGTTTTAATTTTACATCTATTTTTTATTTTTTTTATTTATTATATTTTCCACCAAAAGAACTACTATCATTAATGTCATATAATATAAAAAAATATATATATCTCTTTACAACTAGGTAATGAAAGACATTCTTTATCTTATTTTTAAAAATAAAGAGTATGATAAAAAGAATATTACAGATATAATTTAAATTAAAACTCTATATTATAAATAAGAATACTAATATAAAAAGAGTATTAGAGAATCTCTTATATATTTTATTTAAATAATCGACCCTTTTAATAAACAAATCCGACGAAAACGATGATCAACTTATAATTCTAAATTTTCCAAATCCAACATACATTTGAACATTTTGTTTTGCCGAGTCCAATCAATCTATTCCAATTGCATTATAAGTTTTCCTTGGTGGCGGACGATGGACAAGTACACTTAACCATATGATGAAAAAATGGGAGAAAATAACAAAACAATAATAACAAGAAGTCTATTGAGAATAAATAACAAAAGGAATGGAAAAACTCTAATTAATTTTTTAGGTACTAGGTTAGGATTTGTTGGTCGTGTCTGCTGGCTGATTTGTTCAGGTGTCTGTTAGTTTGTAGTTTTGGCTTTTGGTAGACGAGGGCTATGCCCATTTATGTTTATAATACGGTATTTTTTAGCCATAAATGAGAGTTGATTAATAAATTTATGAGGTATCACCATTTTTTATTAAAAAATTAAATTTTTTAAAAGATTTTTAACTGTCTCTAATTAGTTAATACCATAAAATTGCTTAATGTTTAAAAGAACTATACGGATAATTGTTTTCTACTACTGGAGATGCATAATTTCATAATTTAAAACTAATTAATAAGGTTATAGGAACTTCTACAATCTCCAGTTATAAGAAAATACTATCCAGTGTTATTATAACTACATATATATATCATCAGAAAATCAGCGTCCAAACCACGACGATTGGCACTTAGCATATCAACCAAAAATAAAATTCTTTACTTGATTAGCTCTCCTTAGTCGGCTACCGAGCAAAGAATTCCTTGTTCGGCGTGGTATAATTTCCGGAAATGATACTAGCTGCTCTCATTGCAATTCTTTGAAACTCAAGACCACATGTTGTTACACTGCTGCTTCGCCTCCCAGGTTTGGAATATAAGTGCTACAGCAAGTTGGTTTTCATCGGGTCATGCCATGCTCTACTGTCTATTTTTTTCAGCAGTGGATTAGCTTAGTTGAGGGAGTTTTGCCGAAAGTTTTTTGGACAACACTCTGGCAAATCATTGCATGGGAAATTTGGAAGACTTGCAACCGGAGAGTCTTTCAAAATTCAACTTCAACTTCTTGGGAAGATATGGTTTATATTTCGTTTCACAAATGTGGCTTCTTTTTTTTTTTTGGCTTCTTTATTCATTGTAAATACAAGGATTTTGCTTCCTCCGGTATGGATGTGTATAGATGTTTAGAGGCTTTTTATATGTTTCCATTTGTAATTGTACTCTTAACTTGCTGAGTTATCTATTTGCATGCGGTGGTAACTATGACAAATCACCCATCATATGAATGTAGCTCTGTAAACTTTTCTGTCCAACTACTATTTGGTAACTGTGTCTTTAATACAATTTGCTCATTTATTGATAAAAAAAAACTACATATATATGATTGAAAGAAACAGAACATAAGATATAATTAATTATCATACTTTAAAAGAACTTGAAAAATAATATGTTATATATTTTACTACTAAGTGTTTGAAAGAACAAGAAAATAATGTGTTACTATCCACTGCCATGGGAGCCCATATAATCATAAAATTACCTCTCAAAGATTTGGCTCCACAGTCCAGATCCCATTAGAGAAATGCATAGAACGAGGAATGAGACTTCACATCAGCCGCCGCCGCCCCACGCCCACACCAAAAAAGAAAAGAAAGGAGAGGAATGAAATTTCATTGTTCAAATAGGAAAAAAATAAGAGGAATGAAAGTAGAAATTTCTGGTAAGGTGGGCAAAAATTTTAGAACCCTAAAAGGTGATGTGTGATTTAGGTTATGTAAATTTTTATGGAAATTTAACTAAAAAGATTTTGTTTTCCTTTTTTTCAAAACCATCCAATTATTTGTTCAATAGTTAATATGTTGTCTTCGAGTAGACTTTATTTATTAAAATATGAGTTCAAATCTAAAAAAATACATTGTCAATGCTCTAATTTCTTCTAATGTCATCGCTTACTCTTTACAAAAAATGTAAGAATTAAAATAGTAAGATTATGTATCATGTAATTGTGTTTGGTACTGTACTAAACAAATACCAGAAAAGCTTTAGCCTCATGTTGAATTAGCGATTCGACATTGCAGTATTTTAGAGTTTCAAAATTATGGTTGATTTTAATAATAATTATACTTTTATTTTGTAATCAGTCTACCATTTACACTAATACTTTCAATTGTCTAATTGGGACTGTTTCATTTTTCTAGTGATCAATATTACTTGTGCGAATCACCCATGATAAAGGGGCATGCCAGAATAACATACATAAATAGCGATATAGTTCTCAACTTTTCAGAACTAATGTTTGACTCACGTGAAATTCAAATTAAGCATGGTTTTAGGGTACTGAAGATTTTGTTTTCGTGATATTCATTTCTCAGTAATTAAAACATTAAAATTGCAATCTAAAGATATTAAAAGAATCGTGTCAAATTTCCATGTTTAAAAAAAGAATTGTGTCAAATCTTATCTTAGTATAAATGGTTAGATCAGTTGATATTCACCTATTGTGGTGAATTTTCACCAATTGTGGACAATTATGTATGGATTATGTTTGAAGTATGGTGTTCTGGTGCCTTACTATCATCTGCTCGATGCAATATCTGAGAGCATATTAACGTCATCTGCATTGTTTATGGAAGTTTTCTCCTCAGAGGGAGTTCTTCATTTACAGTTCTAGTTTTCTAGTTGCTTTTACCTTATTGTACTGGAAGTTTTGGCCAATGATGGAGCTAAAATTTGGCCAAAATGGACGTGAATTTAGAATAAATATGCAGCAGTGTAAACGAGCAAGTGAAATCGATAGAAATACCCAAGGGATTCGCAAATAGCCGATAAGTTTGATTGATCCTACCTGACCCCACCTAGATCCTCCCTTGGTTTTAGATACTACTGTTACAAAAACTATATGGGGAATCTGGATTTTTAGGTGTGTATGAACACTTTCTTTTAAGTGTTTATTTGTCGTTTCTATTAATTGCAAATGAGAATTCACAAAAATACTTCAAGATACAACTATTTTCAAGATTAATTTTTTGTAAGCAATTAATCTTCTGTTGAGAAAATCTTTTCTTATAGAGGACGAAAAGCCACATTGAAAAATAGTTGAAATTAATGGTTGTGTTGAAGAGACACATCTGTAGGACATAACCGAAAATTATTTAGGAAAATAGGGACCAAAAGAATAACTGCAAAAGTTCAACTTTGGTTTGGGCTTGACTTTTATTATCATTGATGTCCAAATGTCCGTCTTTGACTTTATATATATTATTTAAAGTTTAACCCATTCTTTTTTAATTCATCTAATTTGATTGATTAAGAGCTTACTAATATTTAAACAAATATTGGAGTCTTCTTTTCTCTAATGTGGGACAAACCTCTTACACACTCAATACAAACTACACTTACAATTGCTACTTAGCTGTTTGGTCAAATGCTTGGGAGAATTGATTCATATGAGGCAATCTTAATTACCATGAAGGGAATTGTTAAGATTGTTAAGCAGGTTTAATATATAATCTCTAACTGTCTGTAGGCAATCGTAATTACCATTATCAACAATCAGTCGAATTAAATACAAGTGAGCTCTATTATTCGACATTAACAATCCCACATGCTGGCAAGCATCTCTGCTCATGTATTACTTTTATCTTATAATGCATGGAGATATTATTTATCGTCAAAACATGAAAAAGGAAAAATATCTACTTCATTCAAGACAAGTTTTTCTTTGTCTTAGGATGAATATAGATTGCGAAATTGTCCTTATCAGTTTACTATAATAAACCTAAAAATATGGACAATTTCGTACTTGTGTCCATTTAAAAATTGTCTTGAATGAAGATATCAAGTATTTCTTATATAACAAATAAGTAATTCTTCAGTTTTGAATTGATAGACCTTTTAAAAAAATATGGTTCTTAGGCCATCTTCAATCACAAACACTAAAATGCAATAGTTACAATAAAAGCCTCTTCAACCATCTATTTCATTTTTAACACCAAATAGAATATTCTAAACACATTTCTTCCCACACCTCTTTTTTTATTATTATTTAATAACTTACACCTATATTTAATTATTCCACTTATTTTTTCTACCAAAAATATATTATGATAATTTAATAACATATAAATATACAACATAAATATTTTGGTAATATAAAAATCAAAATAAAACAATTTAGATAAAAATATATTTTTAATTTAATAAAAGTTTTAACTACATACACACATTAAAAGTTGTAACTACATATTAAAACTACATAATTTTATTATGAAAGAATATTTCCATTGATGTCAAATTAAATTGTTAGGAATGTATTTATGTGATTTGTGCAATCTTTTAAAAAAAATTCTCATTTTTAGTTATATTTTTAAACAAATTAAATTATTTATTGAATTTCATTTAATTTTTATTTTGTAAATACATTGATTGATCAAAAATACAAACATACCATAAACTAAAGCTATCAAAATATAAATTAACATTTTAATTATTGCAATCAAAAAATTAAAAAAAAAAAAGAGAAAAGCAAAAAAAATAAAAAAAATAAATGGTGTAAACACTGTAACAACCCAAATTGTTTTGCACTGTTGCTAGATTGGAGAGAAAAATCGACTGCAAAATGCCCTTTTTACTGTCTGTTGAAGATGGCCTTAGAAAATTATGGTCAAGTTTGTTGCAACTAGTATTTTTTACTAGTATTTTTTGTTTAATTATCCAAAATTACCCTTGTTTAATTTTTTAGATAAAACCTTTTCTATTGGATAAGTCTTGTTTGGATGAAACAATTTACAAAGAAACTATGATTTAACAGTATTTCAATTAGAAATAATAGAATATAATTAGATGAAACAATTTACAAAGAAACTATGATTTAAAAATATTTCAATTAGCAATAATAGAATATAATTAAATTATTTTTTGTCATTTATAAAGGACATTTGATTGATAAATATTAATTACAAAAACAGAAATTTACATTGAAAGGCTCATTTATTATCCTCCCAACAGACATATATTTGCAACTATTAAAATAGAAGGTCGGATATCAATTTGGGATGAAAGGGGTAATTTATTTTAACCTAACACATATTTTTAAGTTAAGAGTAGAATTTAAATTTAAACATTGGACAATCTTTCACCATTCTGGGCTTATTTTGAAGAGATAACATGTTTCTGTTTTGTGTAGTTTTTATAATAACTAATAATTATTATATGATAAAAAATAAAAAAAGAATATTTTTTTAATAAAATACTAAATACGTATAACATTAGATGTTGTGTTTGTAGAATGAGTCCTCTAATTTTAGGTAAAATCGTTCTTTTGGCCAAACATTAGGTACAAATTTGCAGCTTATCCGAGAAAAGGCCCATGCGTTGTTTAATGCAAACATGACATCATTCCTCCCCCAAAAAGTGCAAAAATGACATCATTCATGTTGAATAAAGAAAAAAAAGTAATATTTTTTACACAAAAATGGCTGCCTATTCATCTAGCATTTTTGATAGAAGATAAATAATTATGGTGAACGAAAACGAGGGCGACAAAAGGGACAAAAGGGAGGAAGCAGTCGAAGGAAAAAAGTTTAAAATGGGTGTGTGAGAAAGGGCAATGCTGTTGTGTCTTTAACTTCTCCGTGAGGAAAACCAACGACTTCTCGTACGTCCCTTCATTTTATGTCACCATCTCCTACGTTCCTTTTCTTCTTTATTATTATTTTTGCCGTTTGCTTCCGCACAAGTTTGTGCCTATTTTACATTTCTGATGTCAAGAATAAAATTTGCCCTTTTTTTCCATTGTTGAATGTAATATATTTAATGGACTTGTTTTGCACACACACCACTTAAACATTTTGTGCAAAGACGGAGGGAGACCGGGGTTGGTGGGGGCTCGTGCCCCACCTGTCGACGGCCGTAACCCCTTATTAGGGGATTCCTCCTTTCTTGCCTGTAGCGGTGCCCCCTCTTACTTATAGGTGAGAGGGGACATCAATGATGGTCGGAGGAGGGGGTACCAATGAATAGTTCTTGAGGAGGTAATGTATTCATTATATGCTCACCTTGATGCTTCGTCCATTTGCTCAGTCTTGCTGCATCGAATTCATGTCGCCGACTTTTTGGATCAACCATTGATTAGAGGTTGGAGGAGAGGTTGTCTTCAAGAGCTGTGCCTTTAGGTAGAAGATGTCCTGGCTCTGTCCCAGATTTTGTGTAATCTTTTTTTTTTCTCTTTAAGTAAAAATTGAGTGTTCTTATCAATACGAAGTCAAGAATTCGATTTTCAGCAGGAAAAAGTAAAATAACATAAAATATAATGACTATTAAGAAACCATTTTAATTTAGTCTTTCACTAATAATCTCTCTCTAACAAGTTTTTTTCATGAACAATGCTCTCCACTCAGTCATTTTCCTCTTCATATAATCATTTCATCATTTACTTCATCTCTCTCTAGTTTCTGTCTAGTTTTTTTTTTCTTTTTGCCTATGTGGTTCATGTGGCAAAGGACGACACCGTTTTGTCAGAAAATTAGGCGATTAGAAGATAATACGGAATAAAGAGCAATCACACAAGAACACAAGATTTAAGTGGTTCGATCAATAATCGATCTACATCCACGAACAGAGCACAAATAATTCTACTATTCAGAGTAAAAAACAAGCACAATGGCTTACAACGACATTCAAAGGCTTATTCAAGACCTTCCCAAGCCCCGCTTATATATTTAACAAGTAATACAAGTCAAAACTAATTAGAAAAACCCTAATTAAAACCCTAATCCCGTCAGAATCGGTTACACGGTCAGTAAAGAGAAGACACGGACAAAAACCCTCGACACACGGCCATGCCTTCGTGTCCATGTAGCTCCAAAAAACTCGACAAACCAAGATACGACCGTGGCCAAGGCCGTGTCCGCCCAGTTCTTGTCTCTTCCGACTCTAGTGCATTACACGGTCAATTCACGCCCGTGTATCTTCCCGTGTCAGTCCAACAGCTCTTTTCCTTAAAAAATTCGTCATTCTTTAGTTTGTACCACTTTCTATAAACTTTTAACTTCAATTTTAATTAAGGAATTCACCCTAACCTCAATATATTTCAACAAGAAAAGAACCTGACTTGAAGCTGGTACTAATGTAGTGATTACAGTTTAGTAATATGGGTTGGTGGAGTTTAGCTTTTCTGTTATTTCTCTACTACTTTTGGTTTTGGGGTTCACTTTATTGGAGAGCCTGTACTTTTGTGTCCATTTACTTCAACTTATTTATTGGTTTTGCCCATCATTAGTTGGATTCTGGAGAGCCTGTACTTTTGTGTGTGACGTGTCCATTTACTTATACTTATTTATTGGTTTTGTCCATCATGATTAGTTTGATTCTTTCATTTGTTTTTTATTACTGCTTCTTGTTTGTGATTTTAAATGTTTTGATGATAAAAAAGATATTAAATTTAAGGTTGGAAATCTAAAGACCAGTGGTTGTGAAGAAAGTCAGCTATTTCTTTTTTCTGCTACTAAATTTATTATTTGTTGTTGGAGGTTTTGAGTTGGTTGTTGAGTTGATTATGTTTGTTCATAAACGTAATATCTTTTGTTCTTTCGTTGAGCATTGATTTGTTCTGTTCTTTTCTCTGTTATGGCTTCCAGGCTTGAAGAAGAAGAGATGGGGTTTGTAGGTTTTGCTGATTAGATAGTGAGAGATGAGGTTTAGATGCTTTGGTATATTGAATTTCTGCAAAGAGGATTACAGTCGAGACCAGTCGCACGAAAAAGGTAGGGATAAGATTCGATTAGTCTATTGTAATTGAAAATTTAGAAATTTTTGGTTGCTTCACTGCGTTTGATGAATTGATGTCATTGAAGATTTCTCTGATTTTATGTTGAATTTTTTGTGCTATGTTAAGAGCTGTTGAGAATTCCAATTAATCACATATATGTCTAAACCATTTTGCAGTTTCAGCGTTCTTACAGAAGTTTCTACTACTCCAATCTAATGGAGAGTTATAAAGATTTTTTCTTTTTCCTTTTTCAATGATGGGAAATGCTTGATTTCCCAGAAAAAATGAAGTAGATTTTCTTTCTCAAAATTCAAACATAAATTGATCCTCTAGCAAGCACTTGTAGTAATCTACT
>CAODLS012837696.1:0-24885 GCA_948243855.1 Flueggea neowawraea
TGCTGTGATTTATTGGAAACGATTTTGTCTATGTATACTGATTGTAGTTATAAATGGTATTTTATGCAGCTTGAGCTAAAATATGCAGCTGAAACAAATGCGCTTGAGCCTCCTCATGAATATGTACCGTGGGTGGTGGTGGATGGACAGCCACTTTATGAGGTTGGTTCCTGTTAATATGGCATAACTAGAAATGCATATTGCTTCTTTCTTTTTTTCCTTTAATTCTGTTTGGAATTTATGAATTTGTTTTTTTAATTAGTTAATTACATGACTGCTGTAGGATTATGAGAACTATATAAGTTACATATGCAAGGCCTATAAGGGCACTGCTACTCCAAAAGCTTGCAGCAGAGTGTCTCATCGCCACAAGCGAAGGGAGAGAGCTAACAAAATTATTCCAGTTTGCCATAAGGAGATAGAAACTTCAAACTTTGTGGTCAGAATAAGATCAGCGATATTGAAGTGGATGCAGCAGATAAATGGTGCTGCTTTGATGTAGGTCATCTCTCCACACTGCAAGTTTGTTTGCTGCGACTGTGTTGCAGTTGATGTTGCTCTTGAAGAATAACGTCAAACTAGAAGTTGGCAGGCAAGAGATATTAGACAACGTTTTTACACCATCCCGTATTACGTTCGCTTTTATCTAAACAACGAGATTGCTTTAAGATGCCTAAAAGTAGCTTAATTATTGTAGTTGCACTATTGGGCATTGAGTATGATATGGATGTACTAAGCATTCATATCTGTTTACACAATGTTACGTGCCATGGGTGGCCACTCTTTGTAGTTTGTATATAGAAATGTTCGTGCTAAGGGGAAATGTTATATGCGTCGGGTTTTTACTTGTTACGTTGCTTTATATGACGCATCAGAAAACTTTTTTATGTTGATCCGAAAACCATTGGTCAGAGCACCGAGTCAGTAATGGCATTCTGCGCAGGTTCGAATCCTGCTGTCGACGCACTTTTATTATTGTATGCACTTCAATTATTATTCCCAGCTCACTCAAACTCTTGTTCTAATTAGGGCTGTTCACGCGACAGAATGGGATTTTAAAATTTTTTGTCCCATCTCAAAATTCAGGGATTCGGGGATTTTCGTTTAGGTAGATTCGGTTCTATTCCGGAATTTTAAAATATTTGTTCCGTTTTGTGCTGAATTTTTAGGATAAGAAGGGTCGGAGATTCGAATATTTCGGAACAGGCGGACCGGTATCGGAACAAGATGGAGATCGGGCATTCTTCGTTAAGATTTTTATTTTGAAAAGATAAAAAAATGTACAAACTTTTTTCATTTCTCGAAGATCCGGCATAATTGACCACTTAACTGAACTATAAAAGCATGAGATGAAATTGGAGGCATCATCAACGGACATTAGGGAGAGGGAAACCAAGGGGAGAAGGGGTAGAAAGAGTGTAAGAACGGGAAAAGAAATTAAAAAAAAATTGCGTGGCGAGATTAGTGAGAAAGAGTGAAAGAGGCTGAGTGGCGGCAATACAACGGCAAGTAGTGGTGTGTTGGGGTGCACACGGGCTCGATTTGATTTAGTTTTGTAAATAATCTGTTAACCGAACCGAATGGTTTAGTTTTGCTATCTAGTTATTATAGTTGAACCGTTGACTTGAACTAACTGATCAGTTCAGTTGGTTTTCGATTTGTTTTGGTTCAGTCAAATTGATCGGTTTGAAACATAAATAAAACTTGGATTTATAGATGACAAAATATCATTCATTGATCTAAAAATATTGAATTTCATCCCAAACAAAGTTTAATACAACAAATCATTCTTCAAATAAAACAAAAATAAAACATCTAAATTTAAATTAAATTCTAAATTAACATTTACAATCCGAACTAAAACCAAATTGAGTTAGGTTAGGTTATGTTCTGATCGGTTCTGTCCGGTTAAATGGCTAAAACTGAGCTCGAACCAAACCTTACGGTTTTCAAAATTCTACATCAACATCCATCTATTTTATTTCAGTTTTGCTTTCGGTTCAAATTGGGTCGATTCAGTCAATTTTTTTAAGTCAACTGATTTTTTGTTAACCCCTAGTGGTGTGGTGGCTACTTCTCAAGATGTCAAAAAAGGGTTTTCTCAAAATGTCAAAAATGATGTAGTAGTGGCTGGGTGAAACCAAAACGTTGCAGTTTCACTCTTTTATATTATAGTATTGAAGACATTTTTTCACTTTTTATTTCTAATGGTGTGTCTTTGTAACTTTGTACGGCTATATATATGTGTGTGTGAATTTTTTGTTCTAGTTTCGTTTTTTCAGTTCGGGACAATTCAGGAAGGTTGAGGTCGGTTCTCAGTACAGTTATTGTCTAAGAAATAAAACCGTGTCAAATAAAAATTTCGAAACCGTTCAATTTGGAAAAATTCAAATCTAAATATTCAGTTCAGTTTGAGATTAGGAGCCGTCCTACTTTTTATCCATCTACACTACAAGAAAAAGCGTTTTTGTGACGAACAATTTGCGATGAATTTTAGTTTGTCGCAAATTTGTCACAAATTCTTCACAAACAGTTTGGGATGACTATTTTGCAACGAAAATTGTGATTTCGTCGCAACCTTTGAGACAGAATGTGATTTCGTCGCAAATGTCGTTGTAACTTTTGCGAGGGAATATGGTTTCGTCGCACCTTTTGCGACGGTATACGATTTCGTCGCCAAAATTTGCGATCAAATGTGATTTCGTAGCAACTTTTGCATTCCGTCGCAAAACATCATACATTTATTTTATATTTATAAATTAATTGTAAAATTAAAAATATTCATGCTTTTAATTTCATTAATATGACAAGTACATTGTTTGTAATGTTATATTTTTTAAATTTTACACAAGTTTTGATTCTTTTATTATAATTATAAAATTATTAATTGTATATTTATAAATTAATTGTTTCATTGAAAATATTCTAACTCTTGATTTTATTTATATAACAAATTATTGAATTTTCACTCTGGTTGCACTATGGTTTGTAACCATAGTGAAAATTCAATAATTAGGGTAATAATTTCTAACAATTAATTAGAACAAAATATTTTCTAATTAGAATAAAGAATCAAAACTACGGTGAAAATTACAAACGATTGATTTTTTATATTAATTTAAATAAGAAGGCTTGAATATTTTTAATGAAACAATTAATATATATATATATATTACAATATTTGCCAATTATTAAAATTTACTGATTTTGTTTTCATTGAAAAATTGAATTTTAGTGCAAAATGTGGAATTGCGACGAATTCTTCACAAAAATTATGACGAAAGACTTTCGTCGAAAGGAAGATAGAATTGCTTCAATTGGCGAGACATTTGCAAAAACTGCGACCAATTCTATTGTCACAAAACGTTGGCTGGAAATTTCCCCTCATTAGCAAAAAAATATGCGGTCGTAATTTTTTGGCGGGAAACCAAAGGTGATTTACCACTTCAGTTAGCGTGAAAATGAAAGTTCGTCCCAATTTTGTGACGAATTCGGCGCAATTTTTGCGCCCAACTGTTCCCGTCGTAAAATAGCGATTAATTTTTGCGTCCAATTTTTTTCCGTCGCAAGAGTTTTGGCCTATATATAAGCCTTGTTTTGTTGAAGGCACATTCGGAAAACACTTGAAAACAAAGGATATAGGGGTTCGTAGGTAACAAGCTGAAGTGTTTTGGGCCAAGTTGGACGTCATATTGAATTTGTAAGTCTAATTTCAGTAAAAATTCAATATTTCAATAGTATTCTTTGTTCTTGTTTAATTGATTGGTTTGTTTGTTTATTTTGTTGTTATTATTAGGAGTTCTTTAATTAGTTTTCATAGAAATGTTGTTAGTGTGGACTTGAATTTATTTTTAGTGTAAGATTATATAAGTAGATGTTGATATATGTAGATGTTGATATATTACATATATTTTTAATGGTGTGTATTATGAATATGCGATAGTAATGAAAAACTATATAATTTGTGAAACGAAAACTATAGGGAAATGCGTGAATAGATGTACTTACATATTTTAAGTGGTTTTATGAATTCATGGCTGGGGTGGAGAAATTTGTTGAGTTTTGCCAATCAATGCCGAATTTTGACAGTGAAAATCCTCAAATACAT
Organism: Flueggea neowawraea; assembly: GCA_948243855.1. Taxonomy (NCBI): domain Eukaryota; kingdom Viridiplantae; phylum Streptophyta; class Magnoliopsida; order Malpighiales; family Phyllanthaceae; genus Flueggea; species Flueggea neowawraea. The sequence continues at coordinate 4,109 of CAODLS012837696.1, forward strand.
TGTCCATGCGAGAGGTGTGGCAACAGATGGCTCTTACACCCCGAAGTCATTATAGCGCACTTGTATAGTCGTGGTTTTGTTCCTAATTATAAACAATGGGTATGTCAAGGGGACACATATGTTATGAATCAAGTGGCTTTGCAAGAGTCCAAACACTTCGAAGGCAGTAGCAGTAACGATGTTCCCATTCAAAACGAACCTCATGAGAACGTGCAGTATAGTCAACCAAATTATGGTCAGATGCACCAAATGGTATTTGATGTGGCAGGCCTTTCAATGTTCCATAATGCGGAGGATGCGTCGAATTTCCAGAGGCTCAAAGGCTATTCAATATGTTGGCTTCTGCGAGTAGATCGTTATATCCGGGATGTGAGGTTAGTCAACTAGCAGTAGCCACAATGCTTTTAAATATCAAGGCGCAATTCAACATACCTGATAGAGCATATAACTTAATTTCAGAGTGGTCTCGTTGGTCCCCCCCCAAAAAAACAACATTACCCAATAGCATGTACAACATGAAGAAATTGGTGGAGGGGCTTGGTTTGCCAGTCCAAAGCTACAAAAATGGCTGCATGATTTTTTGGGGTCAGGATGAGGGATACCCTTATTGCAAATTTTGCGGCCACCCAAGATATAAAATTGGAAAGCGGCGTCCTGTGTTGCAATTGCACATGTTCTACTTGCTTATCACCAAACTGTTGTAGCGGTTGTATAAATCAGATGCTACTGTAACTCACATGAGGTGGAACAAGGAGCATACGCAGGAGGAGGGAATGATGTGACATCCGTATGATGCCGAGGCCTGGAAACATTTCAATCGTTGCCATCCAGATTTTGCGGCACATAGTAGAAATGTGCGCCTATCAGTCTCCTCCTGTAGAGGCAATGCCACAAGAGGAAGTCTTTCCTTCCCAAACTGCATCACCTATTTAGGATGAGGACAACCTTCACCGGGAGGAGTTTGGGCCTCTACCACGAGCTCGTGCCGAAGAAATTGTTCATCGTTGTACTATTACACGAACTATACAGTCGAACCCCTGTGAAACAGCTGTTCAATGGGCTACCGAGACCAATTCCATGAATTTTTTTCTTACATATGTGATAACTGTTTTTTGGTAGACTCGAGTGTAGTCAATTGGTGTCTCATTAGATTACACGAACTATACAGTCGAACCCCTGTGAAACAGCTGTTCAATGGGCTACCGAGACCAATTCATCGAAAGATATGTGGTACAACACTTGGAAGGCAAGTGAAGATATATTTCATCTAATGTGGTTACAATTATCTATATTTTCCTAATCATCAACCTTGATGTATTTTTTTGATTTTTTGTAGTCACATTTTATGATGCTACCAACAGACGAGACAAAAATCAAGAAACTTTGGACCCAACGAGCCAGCACAAGGTACAATGGCATCCTAAGCACTATTCAGACATCGAAGAAGAAGCCTAAATGTTTGTCCAATGCGTACTATGCATCATATTGTGCTAGTTGGTTGACTAAAGTGTTCCAACGACGTTCAGAGATCGACCAACGCAACATGTTGGCCAACCCATCTCTCCACACGGGAGGTTCTATCTCACCGCAGAGCATGCAAGACGACTGGTAATGAGTTCTAAATTTACAATATCAATTTATTAAATGTGAAATATTAATGAATTATTTTGTTATGCAGTCGAAAAAACTTAATCGACCAGTTAGTGCACGAGAGCTTCATAAATACCTCCATATGAAAAAGCACGACAGACTGACGTTTGTCGACGACCGCGCACGGGAGGTATCAATGAGTATTATTTACCTCAGTTGAATTATTATTCATATCTTAATAACAACACTGTTTAAATTTTAATTGTCTTTTTGTAGGAGCGGGCCGACCAACTCCTTAATGAGCGCTTGTCCACCCCCGACGCTCAACCAACGTCGGATGATGTGCGTGCTGCATATTTGCAGGCTGCTGGCGGTGTAAACCCAAAAGGAAGAGTTTATGGTCTTGGATCGCAAGCTGTCGTTGTTTATCCGAATTTGATATGTCTTCCACGAGTCACGCTTAGAGCCAGCAATGACGATCTTTGTCGTGAGAATACCGAGTTATGACATCAAGTTACAGAGCTTCGGTCTGAGATCTCGGACATTCGTGTAGAAAATGCTGCTTCTTGGGTGCATAATGCCGCTTTTTAAGTGCGAATAGAGGCCTTCATGTCACAATTGCAACAGAATCCGAGCTTTCCTTCTTCTTCTACACCATACTCATCAGTGCCCGACGAGGACACCTTTGCACCCGATGAGGACATCTGTTAGATAGTTTTGTTCGTATCTAATATTTTGGATATATTATTATTTGTAGGTTGTAGACATCTAATATTTCAGAGATAATTTACATTTTGGACATTTACTATATATTTTGTATATATTTGATATTTAAATCATATATTAAATTTATATATTTTGTATTATTAAAATTTAAAATCTTTCATTTAATTTTGACTTTTTTATAAATTTAATACATATTTCAAATAATAAATACGAAAAAATTGTTAGGGGACAATTACTGGCAAATCTTTGTGATGAATTCGTCGCCATTTTTGCCAAAAGGTTGCGACGAATTCGCCGCAATTTTTTTTCCAAATGCTATGACGAATACATCGCAACATGGCTTTGTTGACTTGTGTCGAAGTTTGCGACTAACGGTGACTTGTCGCAAAGACTAGCGACAAAAGCTTGAGTCGTCGCAAACAAATTGCGATGAATACGTCACAACATGGCTTTGTTGACTTATCTCAACGTTTGCGACAAACGCTGACTTGTTACAAAAACTTGCGACGAAAGCTTGAGTCATCGCAAGAAAATTGCAACGAATTCGTCACATCATGGCTTTGTTAACTTGTCTTGAAGTTTGCGACAAACGTTGACTCGTCGTAAAAGCTAGTGACGAAAGCTTGAGTCGTCACAAAAAAGTTGCGACAAATTCGTCGCAAAAACATTTTTGTGAGGAGGTTTTTGCTACAAATTGTTGTGACCAACATTTCGTCACAACATATCCTTGCGACATAATTCCTTTCTTTTGCGAGGAATTGCTTATGTCGCAATTTGGTTTTTTTCTTGTGGTGCTAGTTGATATTATGGTTTGTAAACTCGTTTGAACTCGAGTTTTTTTTTTACTACTAGAGTAAAACATATTGTGAATCTAACCACTTTAAAACATTATGCAAACATATTGTAATTATTTCTGAAACTAGACATTCCCCATCATCAACTAGTAGAGCATCATCATCGCCACAAAATAGGAATTTACCATGGTATATGCACCTACAAATAAGGAAAGGAAACTAAAAATTCATGTATTTATTATATTAGGATATTATCTTGATTTAAGAACATACATATCTACATATTTCAAACTCATCAAAAAAAGGGATAATTTTTTCCTACGTTACAAAAAATTAGTGCAACTTTTTTTTTATTGGGGTGCAATGTACCCTATCTTAACAAAGAAACATTTTACCTCATTAAACAATTGTAGGAAAAATTATGGCCTAATACATGTGACCCCCTGAACTATCATCATTTTGACAATTTACCCCCTCAACTTTGAAAATACTTACTCACTCCTTTGAACTTGCATAAAGGCGACACAAAACCCCCTGAACTTGCGAAAATTGAATCAATTAATCCTCTTTATGCATTGTTGTAGTCACAACAATGGAGAGTGAATTTCATGCATATGATATAGAAGAATTTGTTATCAACGTGTCCAAATATACTGCCACGTATAAATTTTAGGGTTAAATAAATTGTCGTCCCTGGGGTATAGTGTAATCTTTTCTCCGGTCCCTAAGTTTTGAAAAATCTCTTTGCCACTCCTTGAGGTTCTTGAAAAACTCATTTAGGGTCCCTAAAAGAGATCCTATGCGGTCCCTGAATAGCTTCTCTTTGGTCCCTATTACACTATACCTCAGGGACGACAAAGTATTATACCCTAAATTTTAATGCCAAGTCAGCTTCAAATCAAAACAAACCCAAACCCATCTCTCTCTTGTTCAATCCAAACCAAAATACTTTTAAACCAAACCAAACCAACCAACTGGTAGTCTAACCACCCATTATTCTCTCTCATCTATGTCTCTCTCGTATCTCTTCCTCTATGTTCTTTCACTCTCGTCTGTATCACTCCAACTCATTCCCTACTCTCTCTCGCCACCACTGCTCTGCCTCTCCACCACCACCACTCTCTCCATCATCACCACTGCTCCGCCTCCACCTCAACTCACTCACTACTCTCTCACGCCACCGCTCTCTCAGCCATCCCTCGCAAGCCCATCAAATGGAAAACTCCGCCCTCCTCACCACTCCCAATTGCCACTCAAACACTCAATACCTCATCCACCTCCACTTTAAGAGGTCAGAGCAAATTTTGACACCCATCTTCATCGTCGTTGCATATCAGGGAGATCGCGATCTTAGCAGCATGTATTCTACTCTGGGTTTTAACGATTCTCAAAATAGATTTGTGTTTTAAATCCCTAAAACTTGTGCCTTGATTCATCTTCTCTGCTCTTCCTCTCTATTTCTCTCTGTTTCAAACTCACGTCTCTATTCTCTCTCTTTATTTTCATCTTATGATTTTTATTGAAAAAGAAAAATAAAGAAAAATCTGAAATGGTGGATTCAGTTATTGATCTGAGTTTTGAGTTCATTTGTGAGTTAATTTGTTGGTTCTGAGTTAATTTGTGGATGATGCAATGTAGTGCAGACAAGACCAATTTGCATCTTTGAATTTGGTTGATCTTTTAGTTGCTGGAGTTTATTTGTGGTTTGAGTTCAGGGGGAAACGAGATGGCTTGAGAAACGTGAGAACACAAAGGAGGCATGAGGTGGGGGTGGGGGTCGGTTTTGTAATTTTTATGACTCAAAGTTGGGTTTGAGAAACATATAGATTTGAAATCGGCTCGGTTTATTTTCGGTCATATGCTACATCAGACATTTTTAATGCCTTCATGTGCCTTCTGCTGTGTTTGAAATACATTGAGATTGCCATGTTAGTATGTAAGGGGTTAATTGCTCCACTTTTGTGGGCTTTCGAGTTTTTTTAATGAGGGATAAATTGCCAAAATGGTGATAGTTCAGGGGTTCACATGTATTAGGCCAAAAATTATCCTAAAAAAGCAAAAAGACCCATCACAATCATGCTTCATAAAAAAACCTTAACATTTTCTTCAAGCTTTCAACATTCAATGTCAAATCAATGATCAAGAAAAAGAAATTGGTGTAACATAGATTCAGACCCATTTAGCCTAACTCATTAAACAAACTCGGAAGCCCATAAAAGAAGCCCTATTTTAAGAGTTTTTGTAGAAATTATACTTTTGCTACTGCTCTTCTCCTATAAATAGGAGTCTCCACCACATTTCAGGGGGCATTCTCTACACCAATAATTTACGTATGAAGTTCTGTCGAATTAAACACTAACTTGAGCGTCAGAGATTCCCTCGAGGATCAACCCGCCTCACTTTTATTTTATTATTGCAGGATATAAGGCGATTCAAGGTGTTTATTCATCCATTTCATTCATGTTGCAAATTTAAGGCAACAACAATTGGCGCCGTCTGTGGGAAATCGAGCGAAAAATTGTGTTTTCAACCGTTCATAGCCTTTTGTCTTTGATTTCTTGTGAAGTTCTTTCTTATTTCAACCAATTCAGAGTTTGATCTTTTCCATCATCAAGAGGTATTGGAAAGTTTGTTTTTTAGAAGCTCTCAAAGAAATTCTTAGGAATCTTCTCTGTAGCGGCTTCGGAATTTTCTCTAAAGCCTTCCTCGGAGCCATTCCTTGGAGTCATCAATCTTGGATTCATATGCAGAGTCATTCCTTGGAGTCGTCTTCTTTGAAGAATTCTTCAGAACTTACCTTAGAGAACTCCTCAAAACCCACCTCGGAGAACTCCTGAAGACTCACCTCGAAGAACTCCTCAAGACCTGCCTTGGAGAACTCCTCAGGACCTTCCTTAGAGAACTCCTTAGGACTCACCTCAGAGAACTCCTCAGGACCCACCTCGGATAAATCCTCAAAACCAACTCCAAGGCACTCATCAGAACCATCCTCTGGAGTCATACATCTTTAGATATCTCTTCAAAACCATCCCCATTAGCCATCCACCTCTGGAGCACTCTCTAAAATCTACCACAGAGTTATTTTAGTTCTTTGAAACCCAACATGGTCGTGAAGACGAGATCTCAAGTTGTTAGCCACAATGACAATGGCGATGCTTAAGACATCAATAGTCCTTTGAACCCCCAATGACCCTGAGGAATTCTCTCTAAAGCAGGTGCTCTAGAAACCAACAACCCAATGGTTCTCCTCAATGACTATGAGGTGATGAGGAAGAAACATGAAGAAAATAAAAGAATGTTGAAAGAAATAGTGACTAAGCTCAAGGAAAGAACCCCTCAGGTAAATGTCCTTCCACCTCTTCAAGCACCTATCAAGAGTGGTGGTGCTACCGAAAGGCGAGAGAACTTAGAGGAAGAACAACCATTGAACCTCCACCCACAAGTTCTTGAATCCAAAGAGCCCTACTTCTATCCCCAATTTCATGAAGAGAGGTATGAAGGAATGTTCCATCCACGTAGGGAGAAGGAGCAATACTAAGAAGCGGTGGGGAGCACTTTTCAGGAAGTTCCTAGATCTCCCATTAAGAAAGAAAAGGTGGACAACCAGTCTATCGTAAGTGCGAATGACATGATCAAAATACAAAAGGTAGTTGAGCCAATCCTGGAGCAAAACAAGTTAGTATATATGAAGGGAAGACGACACGAGGTGCCCACTCCTTTCACCAAAGAGATTAAGCGAAAACCCTTTCCCCCAAAGTTTAGGATGTTTGAGTTCCCTTCCTTCCTTGAAAAAGAAGAGCCACGTGAGCACATACAAAATTATGAGTCCATTATACTTTTACACAGGTGGAAGGATGAACTCATATGCTGAGCATTCTCAATCACACTAAAAGATGTTACCCGAGATTGATTCTATCATTTGAAGGAAGCATCCATCTCATGTTTCCACCAACTTAAGAAAGAGTTCATTAACACCAAGAAGAAGAAGGACGCCACTTTCTTCACAAGTGTATGACAAAGAGAAGGGGAAAACTTTAAGCAATTCATTGATCAGTTCAAGAATGCAACCTTGGAGATCTGCGAGTTATAGCCAAATGTTTCCGTAGTAGCAATGCTCCAAGGAACTTGGTCTATTCAGCTCCAAGGGTTCTTATCTCTTCATCAACCAACATCATTGAATAACTTATTTTCCAAGAAGATGAGAGTCTGGGGAGCAAGGTTTGCTCTAGTCAATAGAATACTTTATAGGTGTGCTTTTTCAATGATTATACCAAAGTGGTTTGGCCTCAAGAGAGCCAAGTTGCCAATCACAAAAACACATGGTAAAGTCTATGCACAGTGTTTGGGATCTAGAGCACTAGCTACAAAGGTACATCTAACATGATTTTTCCAAAAAATAATGAAGGAAGACGCCTCGGAGAAAGAAACATTACAAATGCCAAAGGCATACAACAATCTCAGAACTTCAAGAACCACCTACACTTGCCAAATGGGGTTTGGATTGAAAATTACTCATTGTGATCTCAAATCACTTTATTAAGTGGAACAAAAGATATTTATTGACATAGACCTGAAGATCGGACTATTATGAATCTTTCTCCTCCTTTAATATTCTACATAAACATTACACTTGCATACATCATGTGTCATTCCATGTACTCATGCACCACTTTTATACTGCCACCTACATCGATCAGAGGAAGAAGTCTCAAGATTTATAAACATATATACAAAAACAAGGGAGTGGATGAGCCAAACCTATACTTAGAATGTGATAAACGTATAGGCTTCACACCCACCACTAAGATCGTTTGCTAAAGCATAAGATGAGTAGAAACTTTGGGAGAAACTAAAGACTCATAACAAAAAACATGCAAACCATAACAAACCGTTAAGACATGTGACAAACAAAAATTTGTCATGAACACAAGCAGAAAATGATCGCCACTTATTACAAGAACATGAAAAAACCGTTAAGATGTGTGACAAGTAAAGACTTGTCATGAACGCAAGCAGAAAATCATCGTAATTATTTATCAAGAGCACAAAAAAAAAGTTAAGATTGGTGACAAGCAAAGACTTGTCATGAACGCAAGCGGAAAATCATTGTGATTATTTATCAAGAGAACGAAAAAACCGTTAAGAGGTGTGATAAGAAAAGACTTGTCACGAACGCACGCGGAAAATCATCGTGATTTATTACAAGGACACGAAAAAATCGTTAAGACGTGTGATAAGCAAATAATTGTCATGAACGCACGCAAAAAATAATCGTGAGAATAATCAATCAAGTGGAGAAATACGATGTAAAGAACCCGAAAAAATCGTTAAGACGTGTGACAAACAAAGGTTTGTCATGAACGCACACAAAAAATAATCGTGAATCAACTGAGTTAAACAACACAATGTAGCCATAAATGAAGCTTAGAGAAGAAAGAGAGTACATGCACTAGCATGGTGAAAAATAAAATCATTACTATAGTAATAAAAAAAATCACTTAACTCAAAAAATAAATTTCAATTAAATGATTGGGAAGCAATGGTGACTAGTCTGAACCAAAATGTCAACATCAACGCAATGAAGAAGAACTAAATTATGAGTCCAAAAAAATCTAAAATGACTAGTCAACAACTACATTCTTGTAAAGAATTCCTCCAAAGCTGGGACTGCATCATCCTAAGAAGGAACTCTCTTGGTAGAATCTCACATACCTCATCTGGAGCTGAAATCTGATCATCTAAGGTAGGCTCTGAAGTAGGCAACACCGGCTTTGAGCTAAGTAGTCCATCGTCTGGGGGGTAAAATAAACTGTGAACTAGGAAAGCCATGCTCTCCAAAAATTTCCATGGACCTTTGAGAGCCATGCCAAACACCTCAACCATCTGGACCATTGGAATATTTGTTCTAAGAGCCAAATATGTGGTTATCAAGCCTCGTGTTAGGTTGTTCTGGAAAAATAACACACTATTCAGATCCTCAACTTCATCACCACCGGTCATGAATGACACCAAATGCCGCAACCATCTGAATTATTGGATTGGAAGCCGAATCGATGGTTGTTAAGCCTCGAGTTAGGTTGCCAATTCTGACAAAATAACACATCATTTAGATCTTCAACTTCTCCTCCCAGCACCATTCAGCCACCATCATCAACTTGCAAAACCCTCCGAAAAATACATAGAGGTACCAAGAAAACGCACGCAAAACTTCTAGCCACATCAAAAAATAAAAAGAAAAAGAAATAGAAAGAAGGAGGTTAAAAAAGCAAAAAAAAAAGGGGAGAGGACGGGTAGAATGCGAACACCCTCTACTGGTATCCACATGAATGAACTGAATTCTGGTTGGTGTACTAGCACTGCTTTGAGGATACTCTCAAACACCTTTCTATAATTTTATCTCAAATTTAAGTGGTGTGGATGGCCAAAAGTATTTAGAGTGTGTTTAGAGGCTTATTTATATACTCTAGCAAACCCTAATCCTAGTCTTATTAGGATACCTAATTATTATCCCACAAAAATTCCTTTATCCTTGTTCCTCAAGGATTGACCACTTAAACAAATTCATCTCACACTTATTGTACAAATAAAATGACAATATAATTGTTGATCAAATCAAATACACTCTTTCCTTGTCCATGTAGGCAAACGAATTACTCATTTGACTAAAGTCAATGACATTCTTTCTTCATTGACCAAGTCAAACGATTTTAATTTGTTTTGAAACCATTTTAAAAATAAATTATTTCATCATTTAATTTTAGCGTACATTTTATGGGAAATTACTATTTCGTCCCTGCAATATATCGAATTCTCCGATTACGCCATTGTATTTTCAAAAGGCTCTTATTACGTCCCTATAGTTTAATGGTGTTAATATTACCTTATAGAAAAAGCAAAAATACTAATGTACCATTGTATTTATTTTGTATTTTCTACTCAAACCATTCAAAAACCCAAAATGTCCTCTCTCTATCTCAACCAAACCTCGTCACACTCTCTCCACCGAGCTCTCTCTCTCACACCACGGACACCACCATCTCTTCACGCTCTCTCTCCTCTGTGCTCTCTCTCTCACACCAGCGCCGCCACCATCGTTTCTTCCTTTCTCTCTACCGCTCTCTCTCTCTCACACACACATACACCACCAGTGCCACTATCTCTTCTCGCTCTCTCTCCACCACGATATCTCTTTCACACCAGTGCTGCCACCATCTCTTCTCCCTCTCTCTCACACCACCGACACCATATCTCTTCTCGCTCTCTCTCTACTGCTCTCTCTCTATCACCAGCTGCCATCATCTGTTCTCCCTTTCTCCCTGCAGCGCTCTTTCTCTCACATTAGTGCCACCACTATCTCCTCTCTCCACCGCTCTCTCTCTCTAGTCCTGTTTCTCTAGGTCAAATTGGATTAAATCAGAGAGATGAGTGGGGGTTTCAATCCAAGTTGATTTTGAAAAGCACAAACTGATAACAGATTCCCTAGTTGTGGATTTTGAAAAAGGAAGGTGCTTCGACAGAAAATAACAAAGAAGGAGTGTAGCTATTTGACCTTTGGGAGAGGAGCGAAAGTGAGTTGAGGTTTGAAGGAAAAATCCGATTAGGTTAGAGACCGATGGCTTTGGTAGGTATTGATTGCAGTAGAGAAACAGGTTTGTTGTTTATGGGTTTGATTGGTGGTGGTCAAGAGTTGGCAACAAAATTGAGAATGTCCTAAAGATTGAGTTGCTTTGATTTGTCATTTGCAGGTTAATGAAAATTGAATTGTTGAATGTTTCGTCTCTGAACGTTTTTTGATCTATCTTTTGTTGTTGCTGCTCTTGATTCTCGTTATTTAGACTATTGTCTTACTTATGCTATTCTTGTTGTTGTTGCTGCTGTTATGGTATGAATTCCAGATTCTTGTGTTTTCAGATTCATGTATTATGGTTTGAATTCCAGCAGCATCTTCTTGCCATTGTTGTTGCTCATATGATTTTGATTTTTGTGATTGTTGTCCTATGTTCACGTTAGTTTCAGTTAATTGTTATTATTGTTGCTCTTGATCGGAGTTTGTTATTTTGATGTTTGAATGAAAAAGAAGTCCGACTTCCTATGAAATGTTGTAAGAACTATAGATTTTGATTTGCTTTTTTAACAATAAAAGGAGAAAAATAGAAAAAAATGGAGAAGATGAACAGTTTTGATGAAGGCAAGGATATAATGGTCATTACAACCACGTTGGCATGTGTCCCACATGCCAACTCATCAGAGATGACGTGGCCGCTATTTTGACATGACGACATTAAGTTCCAGGGATGCAATATGATCCTTTTGAAAACACAGTGGCGTAATACGAGAATTCGATATATTAGAAGGACGAAATCGTAATTTCCCCTACATTTTAAAACAGTCATCCAATTAGTTGTATTCAAAATGTTCGCATAAAATAATAGCAAGATATTGCATAAAATATAGTAGTGTTTGATCCTGTAGGTTCGCTCAATATAGGCAGTAGGCCCCAATAATTCTATAAGCCCACAATTCATAAGCGGGCTCTAGCAAGATATTATGACTACCCAACTTGAGCGAATTCGATGTGTGAAAAAAACCTAATACACAGTTTTATATTTATTCCTTTTGTCATGCAATATCTCGATTAAGCATAAAGCATAGATCTTGCCATCTTTATACAACTTAACCAAACATTTCTTGATACGCAAGTAGACTGACCAAAACAAATGACATTGATAACCTTATCAATTTCATTCCAGCACGGCCATGCATATCATCAGTCCTACTTGTCAAGTGGCTAACAGATATTTCACTCAAACAAGAGTGGGACAAATTCCTTCATAGTCACTCACATTCCTCCACATGATTTACAACATGCCCAATGATAAGACGTATTAACATCATGTTAAGGATGATGTTGAACTATATCAAAACATGGAGTTCCTCATGTAAGAATCTATGGTGAATTCAGGTCGAATGACTCAAATATCACTACTGCAATGAGAAGTACTGATGACTTAGTCCATGTTGTATTTCTTATGGAGGTTCAATCCAATATCATGTTCCCAACATGTATCTATGTTTTGAGTGACATCTCATGTCCATGATCAGTAAAACACAATAATCTCTTAGAGTGCATACTAGTCTTGCCTCATTATCATTTCCATAATAATGAATGACTAGGGACTATTTAGAATAATATTCATTTATCTTAAGGTTTTACTATCAAGTCACGTACTTGATGACATAAAACAAGATCAATTATTCAAGGATACTTTTATCAAGTTATTGCATTACCAAATAACATGATAATATCTATGCCGAAATAAAATGCCTTATATTTATTAAATAACAATATAAATGACAATGTTCATATGATTGGGATAAGGCATATCACTAACACACTACTCAATGCTCAATCTAGAGTTTGAATATACTAAGTTCTCTGTTCCAAAGGTGAAGGGAGACCCTTTACAAACTCCTCTTTCTTTCAAGGTGGAAGGAACCTTACAATCTCTTATTTTCAAGGAAAAAAAAAAAGAAAACCTTTACACAAAACTATATATAAGAAATAAATTTGGAAATGTAAAGTTATAAATAATGTGTACACTCTCAAGATAAAAGAAATTGCAAGTGAAAGATCACTCTTGAGAGGGTTAAGGTCTAATTTGCAAATGAGAGCACAAAGAGAGCTATTAAATGTTAAAGAATGATAGCAAGTTATTTTAACATCTTCCCTAAAATGTTTTTGTTAAATTATGTATGATCAACAGTAAGATATTTCTATATTTTGAAGATGAATAATCGATGAAAACAATTAAGATAGCCATGTTATGCATGTAAGAATTGGAGTTAACCATGTAAGAAGGCTTAGAGTTGCAAAAGAAGTCACTAGAGCATCATAAAGTACATAAAGACAAAGCTAAAGTACATAAGTGTGGCCATTACCTACTTGAGGTTTTGATAACATACGTAAAAATTCATCAGTTTGGAAACATAAGCTATTGGATCATTCTAGATCAATATTTACGTATGTAAAGATTGAGTTACATACACAAGAGGCTTGTTACGTACTTAAGATTATGGTTACGTATGTAAAGCAATGAAGACAAAATAAAGATCTTTCGAATGCTGAAGAAGATATCGAAATGATTAGATGCAATGGTAAAAAACAGAGCTTTACATACGCAACATAAAGTCTTATGTACGTAACACAAGAATAAAGTACATAAGTTTTAAGGGTTAAGTATGTAAGAGACCTCCAGAAAGCTTAAACATTAATGATTGCACTCCAACAGCTAGTACAACAACTCATACGGTCTTATAGCTTAGAATGGCTATAAATACATCAAGAAATGGCAGAGAATGGTGGTGGAACATATGCTATCATAATGTCAAAACTTTTATTAACTATAACCATCAAAACCACCAGAGATCAAGCTAGAGACAAAATCAAAAGCACCAAGTTCATACACTCAACTCTAGCATTGTGCTATTCATTGTAATCTTTTTGTACACACTTTGAGAGTGAGGAAAGTTTTGTTGAGAGCCTAAGAAAATAAGGGCTTTAGAGGTGTGAGCCTTAAGCGAAATCAACTTTGTTTAGGCCTTAGAGGTGTGAGCCGAAATCAATCTTGAGTGCTAGACTTTAGAGGTGTGAGCTGGGAATCAACCTTGTTGTATTGGCCTTACAGTTGTGATCTGCAATCAACCTTGTTAGATTGATTCAGAATCAATCATCGAAATAATGGATTGGGAAAATTCTAAGTGAGGAAGTTAGGTAGTGTACAAAGGCACAGTTGTCCGAACCACTATAAATCGTTCATGTTCTTTCTTCTCTTCTCAACTAACTTCCGCACCACCAAAGAACACTCCAACAGTTTTAAGGGTATTTATACTTTTCCTAGTCCTTAATGTTACTAGAGAATTAATTAAATTAATGGATAGAGCTGTCATGCATTAAATACATTGTTAGACCCAACTTACTTGAGTAATCTGATGAGTTACTGTTACTTGAGTAACTCAATTGGTTTACTCGAGTGAGCCTTTTTTATTAATTGAGTGAGTGCTAATTCTTTCACCTTGAATCACAAGTTGAAGCTGAACCTTCAAAATTCGTAAAAGTTTCATTGGTGCCATACTCGTGTGGAGAGTTTGGATTAATTGATTAATCGAAAGATTTGATCGTTGGAACCAAAATACCTCATATATTCAAACTACATATATAGTCAGTCCTACATAGTACTTTTGTCTCCAAATGACTTAATCGAGTAAAAACGTTGAGTTACTAGAGTAACTTGCTTGGTGCTACCGAATTTACATTGTGACATTGAATCTTGTGAAATTCGGTTTCTTTGTATGCATTGACAATTCTCCTAGTTGATTTGACTTTATACTTTCTCAAGAAGATGGATGTATTACTCGATTAAGTCTTGAAAATTCTAGCTTCGTGGATCTTCATGTTACTCGAGTAAGATAGTGGTTGCTCAAGTAAAATATGAAAAAAATGAACTCATGGAGATGCATGATTACTTGAGTAAAATGGAGAGTTCCTCAAGTAAATCTGAACCATTGAGTTCCTTGATCCATTAACTTGCTCAAGTGAAGATTGGCTTGCTTAAATAAATGCTCACGCTTTGAATTCCCTAGATCCACATAATAGTTGAGAAGAAAATATGACCACTCTAGTGAGGGATGAAATTTGTAATCCCTGGAAATTTGTCATGCTTGGGTGAGGATTGGCTTGATCGAGTAATACTTGAAAATTTGATTCTTCTGGAACATTGATTGGTTATTTTTTTGCAAGTGTACAACGTCAGTCACAGTAATAAAACCCGAAGTATTCTAGGTGTCGAATCCTATAAGGAGTGAGTGATTAATTATAAACATCCTGTTGAGTTTGGTTTTGATATCTTGCCACAAAGCATTTAAAAGAGAAATCTAAGCACGTAGGGTAGATGCAATGCACCTGGAAAATGATGTAGTGCACTTAGAAGTGTTGAATCAGGAAGCAAAAAGTGTCAGGTATTGATCTACGCACACAAAAGAGAGTGTTATGCGTGTAGACGGGTTCGTGATGCAAACAGAGTGCATGTTGAAGAGTAAAGGTGTGAGCTTTGAACTGAAGGCGCTACACACGTAGTAAAGCTACAACACACTTAGATGAGCTGCATATGAGGACAAAGCGAAGACGCTCTTTAGGATTTGAATTTGAATATCCTCTTACACATTCACGTGAAGAATCAAAGGTGTGGTCTTTGAAAACATGTCAACGCAGGTAGAATATGGTGAAACGCATGTAGGAAACAGTCTGGGCAAGGTTGTATATTCTGGAGTTCTTGTAACACATGAGGTACACTTGATCTAAGAGCACATAATGGTTGATCAATGCACACAACATAAGTGTTATGCACGTAGTAGCCATTTGTTATCAGTTTAATTCAAGCAATGGCTACTGGACTCATTGGTATGCATAAAGAAGAGAATACACCACTCGTTCAATTCATATGAAATCACGTACTACGCAAGTAGTACTTATGGAACGCGTGTAACATGGACTGACATCATTTAAATCAGAATTTTCTATTCTTTCACAATGGCTACTTTAAGTCTTCCAACAACTACATTCTTCAAATTGGCTATAAATAGACATCCTAAGTCAGAAGAGAAGGTAAAGCGAGACATTTGCTAAGACTTGTTATTTATTTTCTCTCTTACTTCTACCTTTCTAGCCCATTTGAGGTATTTCCTTGTAATCTTATTTCTGGGTTGGTGTGAGTTTAAAATCTGTTATACCCTTGGGTTGATTTTGTATCAAGCAAGGTTGTTTGCTTGGGTAGATAGGTTTTCTTATTGTGCCTTAGAAAAAAAAAAGTGGTTGCTAGTGAGCCTTAGAAAACTAGTGGGTAACGATTTTCTAGTTAAGCCTGCAAAAAACTAGAGTTTTGGTTTGCTTGTTTTTGTCTTGAAAACAAGTAGTTTTGTTTTTTCTAGTTGAGCAAGCAAAAACTAGGGATCCAATTTTCTTGTTAAGTCCGCTAAAACAAGGTGTATCGGTTTGCTTATTGAGCCTGCAAAAAAAGTGTTGTAAACGGTTTCCCTCCAACCCCAAGTGAGGAGATAGTGGTTTGAAATTCTTTAATGGATCTAGAGGAGTGGATGTAGGTCAAGGAGGACCGAACTACTATAAATTAGATTTGTCCTCTCTTACCTTACTCTATCTTACTTGCTTTGCATTTGCATTTGATTTATATTGTTATCATTAGATCTTTGGTTTTAAGTTGCTTCCACATTTAACTTTGATTTTAGTTTAAAAGAACTTTGCTATTTGCTTTAGTTTGCAAAAGATTTTCAACAAAGTTTTTAACTTGCTAAAAATCAATTCACCCCCCTGTTGGTTTGCCATTGTACATTGGGACCGAAGGTTACAATTGGTATCAGAGAAAGAAAAAAAAGATATGATCCAAAATATGTATGCATGAAAAAATGCAGATCCTAGCTAATGAAGATCACCATCATAAGGTGGATGCGCCGTCTTTCGGAGGTCTAGCTAACACATCCAAGATCTACCATCATCTAATGTGATACTCAAACACACATATCTTCCACCAACTGGTCCATACCCAACCTTACTTCAGTAACTTCTTGGGGTTCCTTCTCATCTTCTAAAAGAGGTTCAAGGTTGCAGACTTGCTGATATCTGGCCATAAAGCACTTTAAAGAGAAATCTAAGCACATAGGGTAGAAGCAATACAATGCCCGTAGAAGTGAGAAAGTGATGCAATGCACGTAAAAATGTTGAACCAGAAAGCAGAAAGTGTCAGTTATTGATTTATGCACACAAAACAGAGTGTTATATGCATATACGGGTTCGTGTTGCAAACTGAGTGTGTGTTGAAGAGTAAAGGTGTGAGCTTTGAAATGAAGGCGATACGCACATAATAAAGCTACAATGCACGTACATGAGCTGTAGATGAGGACAAATCCAAGACGCTCCTCGGGATTTTAATTTGAATATCCTCTTATACAGTCACTTGAAGAATCAAAGGTGTGATCTATGAAACACATCAACGCACGTAGAATATGGTGGAACATACATAGCAAACAATTTGGGCAAGATTGTATATTCTGGAGTTCTTGCAACGCACGCAGTACACTTGATCTAAGCGCACGAAATGGTTTATCAACACACATAGCAGAAGTGCTATACACATAGTAGCCATTTGTTATCAGTTTAATTCAAGCAGTGGCTACTGGACTAATTGCTATGCACGCAAAAGAGAACATAGCGCATGTTCAATTCAAATGAAATCATGTACTACACATGTAGTACTTATGGAAAGTGCATCGCATGGACTGACGTCATTTAAATCATAATTTCTATTCTCTCACAACGGCTACTTAAAGGCTTCCAACGACTACATTCATCCAAGTGGCTATAAATCGACGCCCCAGGTCTGAAGAGAAGATAGAGAGAGACCTTTGCTAAGACTTGCTATTTATTTTCTCTCTTACTTCTACCTTTCTAACCCATTTGAGCTATTTACTTGCAATCTTATTTATGGGTTGGTGTGAGCTTAAAATCTGTTATACTCTTGTGGTTATTTGTATCAAACAAGGTTGATAGGTTTTCTTGTTATGCCTTAGAAAAACAAGAGTGGTTGCTAGTGAGCCTTAGAAACTAGTGGGTAAAATTTTTCTAGCTAAGCCCGCAAAAACTAGATGTTTGGTTTCCTTATTTTGTCCTTAAAACAAGTGGTTTCAGTTTTCTAGTTGAGCTCGCAAAAACTAGGGATTCAATTTTCTTGTTGAGGCCGTAAAAACAAGTGTTGTAAACAGTTTTCCTCCACCTACAAGTGAGGAGATAGTGGATTGAAATTCTCTAATGGATCAGAGGAATTGACGCAGGTCAAGGAGGACCAAACCACTAAAAATTGAATTTTTGGTCTCTTCCCTTACTCTCTCTTACTTGCTTTGCATTTGCATTTGATTTATGTTGTTATGTGTGGGTTGGATCTTTCTTTTAAGTTGCTTTCGCTTTTAACTTTGATTTTAGTTTAAAAGAACTTTGTTATTTTCTTTAGTTTGCAAAATATTTTCAACAAAGTTTTTATCTTGCTAAAAATCCAATTCACTCCCTCTTGGATTGCCATTGTACATTGGGATCGAAGGTTACACATCCCGCAATAAATAATTTGATTTTATAAAGTTTATTAAGAGACAAGAAATGAAATAAATTAAGTGGAGACAACAAATTGTAGAGACAAACACAATTGATTTAGATGCTAGAGCTACAAATTTCACCTAATTGGGGAACCAACTTTCATGTTATGGATTGATTTGGCAAATGAAAAAGGGAAGCCTAATCATCCTAATTCTCCATCAAGTAGTTAAGATTTTGCTTATGCTAATTGTGTTTATCTGCCGATCTTTCACAAATTAATATAAAGTCATTAACATTATCAATTGTTATGACACACAAGGCAAATATATGCTTATTCTACTTATGCATGTCTAGAATCCTTGTGCACAATTTATGTTTCATCTGTCAATCATTCACATGAGATTAATTTCTATGGTTATCACACACATAATTCACAATAAAAATAAGGAGACTAGATCATTGTGAAACAAAAGATATGTCATTACTCATAAAAGATCAATCCAAAAAAACTAGTGAATTCTTTCTCCCTAGATTGAATTCTTTTCCTCCTGTATCTTTAATGATGATGGTTGTTATTGATAATTTTTTTATCAATGTTTATTCTAGATATATTAACTAGTGAGTTGTAAATTAATAAATTTGATAAGTTGTATACTAAAAATTAGAGAAATTATTTAATGCACATACCTGAACACATTGGGCAATACCATTCCTTTTAAGCCAAATAGAATCAGATGTAAATCATATACGCAAATGTATCTCAATATCATTTTCAATAACTCATATATAGTTTATATCATATTATCACCAATACTTGAGTGCGCATCAAATAAAAATTTACCAAAATCACACAATCATATCGTGAACAATATTACATACCAATATTTCTACATATCTCATATTAGCTCATAACAATACCAATATATCAGACAATATACAATATAGAACGTAGAGCACATAATGGTTTCACTCACAAGACAAAATAGGTCTGAGTCTCCTAGCTCACCTCTCCCTAGCCTTCTCACCTAATACACATATTCACACAATTTCCTCTCAATACAGAATGCATATGTACCAATATATGCATGTGATGCTCGAAAGATGCATGTTCCAATGTCAACACTTCTAATATGTACTTATACATCTAATTTGGTATGAATTATACATTCTTACATGTTTATACCACTCTTATAGACGTATGACATTCAATGATAGTTAACAAAATGCAAATCAAGCCTATTTATGCATTCTAACAAGTTTACATTATTCTGTCCTATCAACAACCAAATGAACTCATTTTATTCTCTAATTTAAAACACATATAAAACATTACTTATACAAAAAATCAAACTCTACCCCACTCAAATGAGGCCTACACACAATATCAAAATACAACTTTTGCCAGATTAGACCTGTTTACTTATTAGTATCTACAGTCCGTTATTCTAATACGTAGCATCTAAAAATGTTCAAACATGTACTAGACACATAAATAAACAACTTTTATGTTTTAAACTTTTGCTACATCCGCCTCTAAATGCGTCAAAACAAGGCTGCGATATAGACTAAAATCTAGACGCTAGCAGAGCCATAAATCAATTCATATGCGTTTATGCCTAATTCGTGCTTCAATCCATTTATTCAACCTTCAGACCTCAAAATAAACATTTTTATGAATATTAAACATATAATATTGAAGAAAATCACTTACTTTGTTCCTAGGATGCAGTAGACGCGAAATTGACGAGTTATAGCTTTCTTACCATATTTTCTAGCAAATCACTTCTTCCCCTCTTTTCTCTCCCTTTTCTCTTATGTTTTCTCACTATTATATGACCTGAGCACAAAATGAATGTGTTCTACCTGTTTAATTTTTAATTTTATCATATTTAACTTAAGCACGAGGTGGCGACATGCTTAATTTGGCCCAAACAGATGCGTCCACTTCTCTCCTTCCTATCTATTCAATTTCTTATAATATTTATACCTAAGCATGCCTAAACCTGCAATAAATAAATAATACTAATTTATACAACTATCTCAATTTAATTACAAAACCGCCTATTTACCCCTCTTTTGTAATTATCTAACTTTTGAACCCTAGTTTTCCTACCGATAAACCTTTTATCACTCTTGTAAGTGTTTCTAAAATACTCTCAAATCATATCGACAAATGGGACTATACCGTATGCAATGCCAGATCAATGAACATGCTATGCTTATCATATGCGATGTATGCTCATGTATATGTAGTATTGGTCATGGTCGTGACAATTATTTTTTCATAAGATATGTTTATTTTCTTGTTGAATTTCCATAATGGGATATGGTTTTATGTGGTTATATAATTATAGTTTAATCACATGGAAAGTACAAGGGTGTTACCTTTCTACTCCCTATTTTTTTCATGAACAAGAATAACGAAAAGTTAAGTCAAATGGATGTCATACAACCATAGCTCCCTCCATGGCAAATAATGATAAACATTATACTTTAGCTCCATTCAAGATAAT
>CAODLS012837794.1:0-14122 GCA_948243855.1 Flueggea neowawraea
GTCACCTTTTTCTGGCAGCTCTGTCCCAGTGTCTTCACTTCTCGGTTAGCCATGTCAATCTTCTTTCTTATCGTCGCAATTTCTTTTCTCGCGGGATCAGTGAGCTCTTCAAGCTCCTGATACATCACAAAACCATGAAAAATAAGTCACCTGTCAGGTAAGTCTCTGCAAGTATATATCTATTTTCTGTACTTGAACTCACTTCCCAAATTTGAGTCAGCCGTTTTGTTTCCTCCTCGGCGCGGCTGAGTTGAAGCACAACTCTCTCCTTCACCTCCATCTTCCTCCTCTCAATCTCTTCTTCTCTGGCTTGTAATGTTGATATGGTCAGTCTACACGAGTCGTCGTCATTTTCTTCCGTTAGGGATAGCCTTCCACTGCTGCCAGTCCTCCCCATGGCTTTCATTCTCTTCGGGAGTTAGCAAAACACACTTTTTATGCTTTCTATGTCCGGGTGATCATTGGCACGAAAAACCTGTTTCTTTTGGTTCTTTTGTACCACTACATATGCACTGTTTGTTTGTTTTTGCTTTTGCTTCAAAACTCTTTCAAACCAACTTGCTTCCTTTGGAATACATTCTAGTGAAAGCAAGTAAAGGATATCCAATTGCCTCCCATTATGTTTTTACTCTCTTTAAAACTTTATAAAGTTTTCAAAGAAAAAAAGGTCTCATAGAATGTATTCTAGGCATCCCTCATTTTTCTCAAAAGAAGATATATTCCTAACGCTTTTTTTTCATATTAAAAAAAATATCACATTTAATGATATTTAACATATCAAAATAAAATTCTGAACATTATATATAATTTTATCTTATTTACTGTGCCGATATTATGCAATTTATTTTTACTATCAATCTCTCAATTTATTTTAAAAAAATTCAATCCGTATTTTGCATAACTTTCCTTTTATTAATTTATCTGTAACTGTAGGTCAAGTTTGGGGCATGAGTCATAGAAGAGCACTCTTCCTCATTTTGGTATATATTGAATTTTGTATTAAAATCACGTTTTGAAGAAATTCTAACCAAGATAAATGAAGTTGTTAAATTTCTCTGACCAATTTAAGAACAAAAATTGGACTTTGTTTTTATTTAATCATAAACAAAGCAGCAGTTAAAATGTCAACATCTCGAATGTTTACTATTATTTTCCTCTTTTTTTAAATTTTTACTTTTTCACATGAAAGTCATTGAGTATCGAATTTCATTTCAAAAATTGTTACTATGACCAATTTTTCAAGATTCCGGAAAAAAAAAATGACGAGTCATGCCATGTCACTTAAAATTGGACTTTGTTTCATTTAATCATAAATAAAGCAACAGTTAAAATGTCCACATCTCAAATATTTACTATTTTCTTCTTTTTTTTTTTTGTTGATGGGTATATCTTCCTCTCTTTGTTTACTAAAATATTATCTTCGTCTTTTTTTTTTTTGAAGAGGTTGTCTTCCTCTTTTTGTTAATCTTGTTTAGGGAAATCAAATTGAGCTTACCTCCTAGCTCCTGCCATGTGAGAGTGAATTATATTTCGACATTATTTTAGGAAACTGCTTTCTTGGAAGAAGTGGTTGACTTGATTATTTTTGAAGAATAAAAGGACAGAATTGTATGTTTCAACGAGAAGAAACTCTTTCTTTCGTGACATTCCACATGGCATACCCAACTCAATCTCTCTCTTTTCATTTTGGCTTTCATTGATCACCCATTAAAAATGTGGGTGGAATGATTTGAAATCATTTGATTGTGCAATTTAAAGGATTATACATCTTTTTGCAATGACAAATGATTGGAGTTAATGCACACATATTGCTAAAACAAAACAAACAAACAAAAAATGTATAATGCACATATAACATTATACAAAACAAAACAAAAAGATGTATATTTTCAGTTCAAAACAAAAAAAAAAAAGAAGTTAATGCACATATAGCGTGTAAAATGTAAATGCTGCCACCACGGCACCACTTTCTTTGCTCCAAACTTACTTTTCCTCAAGTTCTTGCCAAAAAGTGATCCCCCAAGACAGACCAAGTACGGTTTAGGAGTAAATTAATTAAAAATATAAATATAATAGTTAAGATTATAAAACAAAATCAATTACTGATTCTAGGGGTTTGCTGCCATGAACCCAATCGATGGAGCATTTGGTTTACTCGACTACTTTGGTCGATTCGAAGTTTCAGCTTTTAAGCTTTCTGTTAATTTGGTTTGGTTTATACGTCTTTGGAACTAAATTGACTAAAAAAATAAACTTATCTGGAGTTTTTTTTTTATAAATTTTTGTTTGATCAATAAGAAAAAATTTCATTCGTAGAAATTAAATTTATTGGTGTTTGTTTGAAAAAAAAATCCTATTTACATTGGAGAGTGCACAAAAGAAAGTGTCATTAGCATTTTTCTAAACATAGATTTGGTAGGGATAGATAATAGATTTACTAGATTAATAAATAAAAAATAGAAAAATAACACATATTTTAAGAGTTACAATATGTTGAATAAATTATATGTTGAACTAATATAAAAAAATAAACACTATAATAATTTG
The DNA here is from genome assembly GCA_948243855.1 of Flueggea neowawraea. Taxonomy (NCBI): domain Eukaryota; kingdom Viridiplantae; phylum Streptophyta; class Magnoliopsida; order Malpighiales; family Phyllanthaceae; genus Flueggea; species Flueggea neowawraea. The sequence continues at coordinate 2,548 of CAODLS012837794.1, forward strand.
ATTGATCGTTTTTTTATCAGTTTTATGATTTGTTTGATTCATTGCAAATTTGTTCATAATTATATCCACTTCTAATCGGTATGACTGTGACCATCAATTGAAATTTCTTTTAAAATTAAAATTTAAGGTGATAATCGGATATAACTTTTTTAGAAGAAAGCATTAATTACTATCTTATAATCTAATAATGTAGAATCATTTATAATATAACAAGAGCAATATCAGGAGATTACAATGCAAAATGGATAGAAAAATGTATTGGCGACTAGTTTGTTTCTTAAGATTTTAAGGTTAATTTAGTAAGTTAAAAGACTGTATATTCTTAAATCAAGCACATACATGAAGGTCAAAAGCATACACCAAATTGAGTGCTCCAAGACGTTAATTTTCATTTAATAGTATGGCACCAAGTGATAATCAACCCTAACTGAACTAATTTAGAATGTTGTTTATCCGTTCCAAAAACAGAACCTTTTTTTTAATAGGAAAAAGGTTCATTTTGAATGATTTTAATGGGTCTAAAACAGCACCTCCACTCAAGTAAAAAAGAAAAAAAAAAAGAGAAAAAAGAAAAGAAAAAGGAAGTCTACCTTGATAGTATAATTTTTTGGAAAAAGAAAAAGGGACTTTGAAAATAAAATGATGCTACTTTTATTAAAGAATTGATTTGTGCTTAGTTCTTAGTTAAATCAGGCTTATTTATGTTTTAAACATGGAAACAAAATACTTAAACCTTGCATTTGTATTTGTAGGTGTTAAAACAAGAGCAAAAGGAGTGAAAAAGAATCAGAAAAGGAGTCAAAGGGGAAGAAAATCAAGTCAAGGTCAAAGTAGAAGTTGCAAAGAAAAACATGGAGAAGAACAGACCTAATGTTTGATCCAACCTACGTCCATTCTCGGTTTGTTTTGATTTGAGCACAAGAACATATCCAACCTTTGATCCAACCTAAGTCCGTTCTTGAACTTTTTTGATTTAAGGATGAGAACAGGTCTCACCATTGATCCAAGCTAGGTCCGTTCTTGATCGAAACATGGGCAAACTTGGAATCTCTGGGAAAAATGATGGGAGAACTATAATGGGGCAACTCATTTCGTCAATTGAGGAGAGAGCCACCATTTACAATCTATAACTCACCATTTTGAGCAAGTTTTGACAAAGAGGCAAGGCTTGATTGAGAGATTGACACTCCTTGGAGATTTTTGAAGATTAAACTTAGACTTGGTGGATAAGGGGTTCTTTCTTTCATTTTATTCATTTGTTTCCCTTAACTCTTATATGATGTTTATGTTGGTATTATTGTGTTTGGTTATTGATTCAATTATGGTAGCTTAGAAATCTTGTTAGGACCTAAGGATGTAGCTCTCTAATTAACATTTGTTATTGTTTGTATTGGGTTTGCAATGAAATGGCTTATATTTGATGCTCGTGTTGGAAATGATTCAATGCCTTGATTTTTAATGCAAATATTCTTGTGATTAGCCACTATAAGAATGTTTTTTAGATTTACATGTGAGGTATCGAGAGATGAATTATGTAATAGCTCCAAGGTATTGAACTTGTGTAATCTAGGATAGAAATAATCTTAAGCTCACAAGATGTTCAATAAAATGCATCAAAGGTCTTAATGGGCTTAATTCATGTGAGTTCAATGGACAGCATTAACTCAATGGATGTAGGCACAATCTAGATTGACTTGAGAGAGTTTTAAGAAGATCGTAGTGGCACTAGCACTCATTTCCTTAACCCAATATTTTCATAGCAAATGGTAGTTATTGAGTGAAATTTTCAAAGTCCTAATGCGTTAATTATTGATTGTTTGTGACAATTTCTTTGCCTGGCTAATTGAGTTTGCTTTAGTTAGTTTAGTTTATTTAGATCCTAAAACGAACAAAAATTATGAATTTTGCTATTATTTTATTTAGCTTTGATCACTTCTAGTTATTTGTCGATGAGGATTTGATATCCTAAGATACTCCTTGGGTTTAAAACTATATCGATCACAATGCATTTGTAGTGAGAGGCTATCACAAGCCTCTGTATCATATCATTTTTAGGCCATGATCTATTCTTTTATTTGCACTCTCTCTTAAACACCCTACAACTTGACACATACACCTTCTAGGTTACATATGTTTATCTAAGCCACATACCTATTTATAGCGTTTACAAGAGTTCTAGTCAACATAGACCAACCATAACCCTAAAGTCCATCTAAAACAATAAGACAAGGCTCATTTTGCCTTAGCCTATGTTTTACTAGGATAGCTTTAACATATCACAAAAAAAAATCAATTCAACTCAACAATTCTCTACCTTGAATTGAGTTTTCTTTCTTCTTTCAATTCATAATATAGAACTACTCCTCTATCACGCCCCGAAAGTCCTCAAGCACAAACTCTGCAAAAACTAACCAAGTTCAAGCCATGCTTGAACTTCTCTGCAGTTATTGGCTTAGTCATTTTATCATTCACATCTAGCAACAAACCACCACACATGCTTTCCACATTACCAAAGGAATGCAATTCACAATCCATGGCATTTGACCATGTTTCTATACCTTTACTCAGCAACACGTCTTTATACAACCTTGACATATCAACCTTAATGTTTCTTGATTTAGGCAATGCATACGCAACAGGGTTAGCATCACCAACATTAACATAATTAATATACATCAGTTTACTCGTTACTATACTCTGTGAATTATCACGATTGATCTTGGACTTTTTTCAAGGTTCAGTATGACACCATTCAGTTTTGGAGTCTCGATCTCAAACTCTACCCTCTGGTTTGCACCCAAACCAACGTCATTGTTGTCTACAAGATTTTCAAGCTCCACCTTCTAGCTTAACATAGCTGACTCATCAAAAGAGACATTCATGCTAGCCATAATCAGGGATCTATTCTCAGCACACCACAGCTTATAACCTTTGCCCCTAGACGCATACCCTAGAAATATGTCATTTATTGTCATAAGCTCTAGTTTGCCATCACCAACACAAGCTCTCACAGGACAACCAAATATTTTCAAGCCAAAATAGTTACAAGGTTTACCAGAAAATACCTCTTATGGAATCTTTCAAATAACTGCAGTCGATGATGATCTATTTACCAGATATTCAGGAGTATTAACTGCCACAATCCAAAACTCTTCTACAAGACCGACATCTTTTTGCATCCATCTTGCACGCTGAACAAGTGTTTAGTTCATCAATTCTGCAACTCCATTCAGCTATGGCTTTTTATGTACAGTGCGGTGCCTCATTATACCTTCCTTTATGCATAACTCATCAAATTCTCTATTACATAATTCGAGTCCATTCTCAGTTCTCAGTGTCTTGACTATTTTTTTCAGTCTAGTTTTATACCATAGTCTTCCACCCACCGAACTTCCAAAACACTTCCTCTTTAGATTTCAGAAAGTACAAGCAAATTTTTCTAGAGAAATCGTATACTAATGTCACAAAGTACATTTGTCCATCAAGAGACTCCATTGGAGAGAGACCCCACAAATCTGAGTAAACATAATCAAGTACACCATTAGATGAAGGACTTTCAGCACTAGATCTCACCCTCTGATGCTTATTAATCAAGCACATCTCACAAAAATTCAGTTTCCTAGTCTCTATGCCACATAATATACCTTTCTTACTCAATATATCCATCCCTTTCTCACAAGTATGATACAGTCTCTTATGCCACTACTTTGAGCACTCATCGTACTTCTCTACTGAACTTTCAACAGTTACAGAGCCAGTCATCGCCACTGAGTACTCGTCAAGATGTACATGAGATTCTGCAATTTATCATTCGTTACTACTAGAGCACACTTAGACACCCAAATTACTCTATTTTTACCAAAGAAACCATAGTCTTACTTAGCTAAAACACCCACACAAATCAAATTCTTCTACAAGCCAAGGACATACCATTCTTATAGTTAATCCGACTTTTGCAACACATTCCATAGAATTAGAAACCAATTTCTTTAATTCTTTCAACATCAGAGCATCTTTAACACCATTGATCGAGATATTATCTCTACCATACATCATAGTATCCATAAAATTTTCATAAGAATTCGGCAAAGAACACAACAAAATCATAGCTTGATCCTCATATTCAACCTTAACACCTACACCTTGTAAATCTAGCATAATTAGGTTAAAGTTATTAAGATGATCTTTTACTTGTATACTATCTGTCATCTACAAGGTGTGCAACTGCCTTTTTCTCACAAAGCCTATTCGTTAGAGATTTCTTCTGGAACTTGATTTTTAATTTTTTCCACAAGCCCACAGTTGTAGTTTCATCGGCAACCTTCCCTAGGACTTCATCTGCCAGGCTCAACAAAATTGCACGGTGTGCCTTTGACATAATCTCAGCCTTCTCTATCGCTGTCAGTTCTTCTAGTAATCTCTCTTCCCTTTCTATCACCTCTACACATTTCTACTGAACCAAAAATACCTTCATCTTCAACTTCCATGCAGAGAAATCATTCAAGCTATTGAACTTCTCAATCTTGAATTTGTGAGAAGAAATTTTCTTTTAGCAGATTTGAACCCAGGAGTTTCTAAATCAACAGCCACATATGGTTTTGATACCACTTGTCAGGCGAGACGAGTAGAATATGCGGAAATCAAGATGTGAATAATCACATAAGAACACAAAATTTACATGGTTCGATCAAATCGATCTACATCCACGGACAGAGAGAGCGAACAATTCTATTATTCACTATGAAAGATGGCACATACACATTATAGGTTACATATGTTTCTCTAAGCCACCTATTTATAACTTTTATAAGAGTTCTAATTAACATAGATCAACCCTAACTCTAAAGCCTATCTAAAACAATAAGATAAGGCTCATTTTGCTTGAGCCCATGTTTTACTAGGATATCTTCAACATATCACAAAAAAAATCAAGTGGTAATTATGAGGTTTATCAACAAAACTTTGCAATATTTATTCCGTACAGATAGCTTAAGCTAATTACAAATACATTTTGCAATATTTTGTCTGTACGCGCATAATTTTTCAGACTCACGAACATGTTATTTATTTCATACGGACATGTTATTTCATACGGGCATGATATATTGTTTATATGTTGCTTTTTTTATATATTGTTTGAATGTTGTTATATATTGTTAATATCTTATTTTTATGTGTTTTATATGTTCAAAATAATAAATAAACAAATCTGAATTTTTATACGTTGTTGATACCTTATTTATATGTTATTTTCAACATATAAATAATATATAAACAAGATATAAACAAGATATATATTGTGAATTTGTTGTTTATACGTTTTATATATATTGTTTACATGTTTCAAACAATATATAAATAAATATGTAATTTATTTGTTGTTGATATATTGTTTATATGCTATTGATATCTTGTTTAAATGTTATTTTCAACATATAAATAACACATAAATAAGATATCAACAATATATAAACAACATTCAAGTTTAAAATAAGAAACAACATTTAAACAACATATAAATAAATTTTAAATAAGTTCAAAAAATGAACACAATTTAAACAAATCATAAACAAGTTTTAAATAATAAATAGCATATAAACAATATATAAATAAGGTTTAAATAAGAACAACATAAAACCAAGTTTTAAATAAGAAACAACATACAAACAAGTTTCAATCAAGTTCAAAAAATGTAATTTATAAAATTGGTAACATATTGTGCGTAATTTTGATTTTTTTGCAAAATATTGAAAATGGGCCTGATAAATACGTAATATGTTATTTTGGACACCGTACATCTGAAAATGACCAAAAAATCAATTCAACTCAACAAAAATAGAGTATGTTTTTGAGTGCATAGCACATCCAAAAAAATTAGCCAAATCTATTGTTTATCTTGTAATGGTGCTATTGAGAATGGTCAACTGAAAGTGACTTGTAGGTAGTGAGTTTTTTTTTCAAAAAAAAAAGAAGAAATCGGCTAGCTTGTGATTCTATATTCACAATAGATTTTTTATATTTACATCTACCTTTTGAAAAATAATATTTATAGTTGAATTATCTAGATATAATTGTTTAATCATGAAATATTAAAATTAAAAATATAGAATCTCTTTTTTATATATAAAATGATTTTAACTATGCTTTCTATAAATAATCTACAATAGCATTTTAAGTATAATAAGGTCGAAAATCAATTGAATGAGCATGTTTATTTTTTATATTTGATTAAAATAATTATTATAATTTAAAAAATATGTCATACTCTATTTTTTATTATGTTTTACTACCCAGTTTATTAACAAATATCAAAGGATAATTTTTTAACTCTAAGCTGTCTTTAATGGGTGATGCACACAAATAGGAAACAAACCAATATGCAATTTCACAAATACAACAATATGCGAAAAACATATAAAAAATAGAAACACAGAATAAAATATTAAAAAATAACACAGTTTGACCACTTGTTGACCACATGTCAGAAAATTGATTGCGTTTTGGTCATACTCTTTAAGCTGGTGAGAACGAGTACACCTCGAATACAAACTAGTGTTATTGAAGGCTTTATTCACCAATAAATATCGAGTACATGTGGAGAACAACCCGAGTACAAACAACAATGAGAACAAAAATACACAAAAAATCAACAAAATTGAGTACAAAACCAAAACGTCCATCCCATAACGTCCCTCACCTCTCTGTCGTTGTTGTCGAAACACTCTCCATTTAGACACGTTGGCTCTCTCTCACTCTCTCACACACACATCGTCCCAACCGTTGCACCTATGTCTTTCTCTCCACATCGCAAAACCTTGTCTCTCGCTCTTTCCCCCTCTTTGTTTATGCGCATTGACACACCATTCTCTCTTGTTATGTTAAGCAAAATGGAAGATCTGAAGGAAGAACCAATGATGAGGCGGGAGAGGAAGACCAATCGAGGAGAAAGAAAGAGAGAGATCAAGAGAAAACAGAGGCATTAGAGGCCGTAGGTGAGGAAAAATGAAGGGATTGAATGTAGAGTTACGTTTATGTTGGTTTAATTTGTTTGTATTTAATTTTATGTTGTAAAATTTATTTGTATGTATAAAAGTTTGGTTGAATGTGTTTTTGGAAAAAATTCTCAAGAACCGAATTAGAACTGTCTCGAAAGTCCCGAAGAACCGAATCGTTTGTCCCGAAATTTAGAGTCTTTCGGTTTTTCGGTTCGGTTTCGGTTCTTGAAAAATGGAAGAACCGAAATTTCAGGTCGGTTCCAGTTCTTGGGTCAGATCTGAACCAACCCATAATCACCCTAGGTGCAAAAGAGGAGGATGAAAAGAGAGCGTGAGTGAGGAGAGAGAAACTAAAAAATAAAATATATATTGTGGTATTATAGAAAGTGAAAATACAATTGTTTTAAAACAGTAAATAATGTCTCTTAGGTTATAAATTTGAAATGTGGAAGACAAAAAATTAGAGTAGGTGTAATTTCATCGTCTTTAATTGCCAATAAAAAGCCGTATTTATTTCTGAATTAAATTTTGTTTTGCAGGGTTAAATTTATGACTTAAATGATAAAAATTAATAGGAAAACTAAGGGGACAATTACAGAAAAATTCAAAAAAACAATTTAAATTTTTAAAATGTAAGAACATTTAAAATGTCTACAAAAATATCAATTATTTTATTGTAATTTCAAAAATATTGAAATTTAATTTTTTGACCACGTGTCAAATTTAAGCGTGAGAATGTTTTGGACTTTGCCTCTAAATGTGGTAATAATGGCATCAACAACTGGAAAAACCCAAAGCATCTATTATGTGAATCAACCTTCTAACACCTCCTTGTTTCTGCTTGTAGAATATCTTGACAACAAAATCTTTTTGTCTGGTCTAATACACTACTAGTTCAGTAAGAGATAATTTGAAACTGAAGCCACCGTTTTTCATAAAAGCTAATCTGATTGGAAAAGAGTTAAAAGCCATCATCACAACTTCGGAGAGACCATTCATTGTTGTATCTCATCACTCTTTACTGCTAAATTATTCATGAGTTGCAGCCTCATCCTAATGCCGGTATTCATCTTTGAATCTGCCAAAATCACAACCGATTCATCAGCTTTATCGATAATAAACTAAAATAAAAAGTAACCATATGATTCCCTCTCAACACCATTTGAAAACCCAAACTAAATTTAGCAAAAACATAACAAAGTCAATATCATCTACAATTTTTTCTTTTAATTGGACCTCCTCCAAGCGTTCATTGAAATGAATCTAAATACAAAAAATGTTTAAGTTCAGAATGAGGCATTATGAACCAATCATAAGAACATACATCATCTCTAACCCATCTAGCCACAAGATCAAAACATCTATTTGCTTCCCTCCTAATCCAAACCACAGAACAAAATACAAATTGTGCCTTCAAGAAGTCAATTTCATCCAAAATAGAAACCAACTCCACCCTCGGTTGCGAAGGTTGCAAATCCAGCTCCTGGACAATAACTCGACATTCGGACTCAATCGCAATTTCATTCCACCCGTTGGGACAAAGCATAATAAAGGCTCTGTCGAATTGTTTTTTTACTTCAACCATGAACACATCGTGAACCCTCCTCTTGTCAATATTCTCGTGTACTTTCCTTGTAGCTTGTGTTCCGACCTGCAAACCACACTGCAAGTAAAACCAAACAGGGATACAATTAAAGTTAACTATGCTATGCTTCAATAGAGAATATTAATACACTCTGGGTTGTGAATTTGATTGAGAGATAAAGCAACAACTAAATCAAAATAAAATAGCAATAATAAAAAAATCCATTCCAATCACATTGACTCAATATTCTCGCGAAGTATTTCAAAATTACTTCCTAAATTACCAAAAAAAAAAACAACTCCAAAATCCACATATGCAATCAGTTCAAAAAATAGAGGAAAAACTTACCAGTAACAAGAAGCAAACCAGAAGGAAGCTGCTTCAAAAAGACAACTCTCTCTCCCATAAACCTTTCAGTGAGAATAATCAACACAGTCCCTGGAGTAATCCTACTCCTACACTCACCAACACCAAACAAAAATAACCATCAATCCCTAAATCCTAAAAATGAATAAAATTACAACAATGACACAAACAAAAAACAAGAGTGCTTGAACTTTGTAGGTTTGTGAGTGGACAACGATGGCTTGTGAGGCGGCGGATCTGGGTGACACAAGGCGTGAGAAGGATAGGAGAGGAGAAGAGAGAAAAGCAGATACGGAGGTGGAGAAGGAGAGGGACAACATACGGAGAGGAGGTGAAGGACGAGAGAGAGAGTGAGGCAGAAAGTGCGTAAGAGAACCGCTTATATAGTTAGAATTTTAAAAATTTGAATACTAATTTTAACATTTTAATAATTTTAATAGTGTATGACATGAAAGAAAATATAATTGTTAGAGTAGAGTTACAAGCTATTTACCTCAAAACTAAGAGAGCCAGCGAGCGATGCAAAGAAAAAGCAAAGAGTCCAAAGTGAAGTTCGTCTTGCACCACTCACGTTAAAGAACCGAACTTTTACTCCCCATCACCTCTTTATCTCTTCTTTCTTTAATTGATTTCCTTCTTCTCCGGGAAAAAAATGAAAAGCAAAAACCCATGAATATACAACTCTTTTTACTGCACTTACAGCTCTGAATTACCCACTCAAGCTCATAATCGTGCTGGAATTGTTACAGGCAACAAGAGACCAGTTTCTTTGATCAATCTATAAATTCTCAGGAAACCCAGTTTTGGGTTATCAATCTGTGATGGATTCTTTCGATCCAGAGTTTTTAAAGGTTTGATCTCTCTCCTCTTCACTTGGAAATCGAAAGGATTTTTGTGGGTTTTTCTCTAGTTTGTATATGGAACTGGATTTGAAGTGCTATTAGTAGCATCGAGAAGAAGATTTTCATGCACTAAACATGAATTAGTTTACCGGGTATCGGCTGTTTCTGGGGTTTTTACTTCTTTTTTTTCAGATTGATTAAGTTTTAAGTAAACTACTGTATCTGATCAAAATGCATTAAAGATACCTCTGTGTAGATATATATTTGCACAGTGTTGTGTAGTTGTACAGATTGTTTTGTAGTTGTACAATTTGTTTGGTAAATTAGTGACAAAGATGCATTCCGGAAGGCAGAATTATGTAACAATGTCTCCACCTCCGAAAGATAGCAATCAAATTAGAGTCGGAGTGGGACATGACTCCCACGGAGTGTCTCGTCGTGGGGCAAGGGATCACTCTCCACGAGTGAACCGAAGGAGTTTGAGCCCTCATGGTCGTGATATGATTCGGAGTTCTAGAAGGGCCTCTCTTGGAGAGGGAAAGAGTGCTTCTAACGAAAGGAAGGATAATAATTGGCATGTTGGTGTGAGCAGGGCTGGAAAGATCCAGTCTGGTTTACCCATGTATTTTCAAGAGTGTAAAATGCCTCGTCGCGATGAGAGGATTGCGCATAGGAAGCACGAGTATACTGACGATATCCATTATGATGATGGTAGAACTGATAGATTGGATCAAGTTTATGGGTACGTTCATCCTGTCGCACCGGCTAGAATTAATATAGATAGAGATTATTTTGAGAAGGGCATTGATGGCCTTGGGATGATAGGGCAAAAGAAATTGATTCCAATAGAAGAGGGATTGATGAGAGGGGCACATCATATGGTTCCTGATTTTGTTGCGCCATCAAATTATAGGGAGACTAGTGAGCATTTAACGGTGCCATTGAGGCATATGGATATTGAGCAATTTGAGGATGTGAAACTTGGGCATAGGGAGTCCATACCTCTGGAGAAGAGACGGGCTATCGAAATATACAAAGAAGGGGAAAAACCTATATTTCATTCAAGTAATGCTTCATATACTCGGACGCCGGTTTCTCATCATAACGATTTTGGAAGCAGTTCTCATTTTAAAAACATTGCTGGCACATCTTCAGGTGTTTCAATGGGTGATTTTTCATATCAGGAAAGTGTGCCATTGCGTACTTGTAATGAATATCCAAGGGGCAGTGTGAAACTAAGTGAACCTGTTGACTATAACATACATGGCCAAAAATTGGGTTCAAATGCAAGAGACTTTGACAATGATAAGAGAATATTGAGATGTTATGAGCAAGGTTCTTATTCTCCTACAAGAACTGAGCATGATGTATACCCTTACACGGATTCACAGAGAATATATGATGATTATGGATATCCATTAAATGATTTGGAAAGGACACCCGCACATACTCAACTGGTCCATGTACAAAGTCGAATGGATGATGAGCATAGGGAGTTGCGAAGAACAATTACCAGGCATCCTGCCATGGACGACTTTAATCTCATTGATGAAACTTATGGAGACATGACAAAGACATGGGAGCATCCTACCACAGAGAAGCAGAAAGCTATAGAGAACCTTGAGACAGAAAGAATATCATATCTAGGACATTCCCGAGTTGAGTTTGGAAGGAGAACAGTTCTAGATGATGAAGCGTCTCACTCGGGTGTATTGCAGGATCATGCAATTTCACATGTGAGGTCCAATCATGGATTTGGACGAGATTCAGGTCCAAGATTTCATGAG